>APFE031483818.1:28782-75256 GCA_000404065.3 Pinus taeda | reverse complement strand
CGACTTCATAACTTGTAACCCTCACTCGACCGGGGGGCATGCGTATATCATCCTCGCGGTTGATTATTTTACTAAATGAGCCGAGGCGATGCCTACATTTGAGGCAGATAGTAAAACAGCAGTGATTTTTGTTTTCAATCATATTATCACTAGGTTTGGTGTCCCACAAGCAATCATTACTGACAATGGACGCCATTTTCGAAACGTCATGATGACCGAACTTACAGACCAGCTTGGTTTACACCACAATAGCTCTACTCCTTATTATCCACAAGCCAACGGTCTGGTTGAGTCAATCAATAAAGTTCTAGTTGTCATGATCCGACGAATTATTGGTATTCATCGGTCGAATTGGCATAACATGTTATTTTCAGCACTATGGGCATACCGAACTTCAGTGAAAACATCGACAGGGTTCACTCCCTTTCAGCTAGTTTATGGCTTTGAAGCTGTTTCCCATTGAATGCGAAATCCCATCACTTCAAATGGCTATCGAATTACTCCCACCTACGTTCGAAGAGGAGAAGCATTTATTATACTTAGCTCAATTAGATGAGACTCGTTGTGATGCTGCATTGGCAATCGAGACTCATGCGAAACGAATGAAAGCTCAGTATGATAGAAATGTGACCCCTCGAAATTTTTCGGAAGGAGACCTAGTGCTATTATATGATCAAGCTAACAATAAACTAGGTGCTGGAAAATTCGTTCCTATGTGGAATGGGCCCTACATTGTCAAGCGAAAGCTAGCAAAGGGGGCATATGAGCTAGTTGATTTTGACGGGGACTCTTTGGGTAAACCCAGAAATGGACTTTACCTAAAGAGGTATTATGCTTAAATGCAGGGCATGGAGAATCGTTAGTTAGGTTAGGTTTTCTTTCTAGTTAGGTCCTTTTTCTAGCTTGAGTGTTTATTAGTCTAGACAGTGTGCTTAGCTTAGAGAGTGTGTTTTTCGTCATTATTCTGGCTTATCTTGGTTTTACTCTTGATATTTCAGATGTCAATGCCTCTCCAAATGTACATTGGATTCGTTGATGGTGCTTGTCGTAGTACACAGAATATCTCTTCCGCAGCTTGGGTTATTTATTCGCCCTCTGACGAGTTAGTTTCTATGCATCGGGTGAGCCTCGGTCAAACAACAAAAAACATTGTAGAATACAGTGCAGGGATTGAGTTATTGTCTGAATCTATTTCGTTCGAGATTCGACGTTTGATTGTGAGGTTAGATTCGGAACTCGTTGTATTACAGCTTAATAGATTTTATGCCATTAGGAATCCTGTGTTATTAAGATTGTTTTTGAGAGTGTGTCTCTTGGAATGTGAGTTTGATTACATTGAACATCAGCATATTCCAAGGTCTCTAAATACATTAACAGATGCAATTGCTTCTCGAGTATTAGACAGACATTTGAGATAATTGTAAATTTAAAAAACATTTCATCATACATGTTTAATAAGATAAGCCGGTAAAATGATATATATATAAGATAGAGTGTGTCAAAAAATATACATCGTCCTCGATCATAGGTTGAAAAACACCTTATGATCGGCAAAAATGATAAGTACAAAAAACCAAAATGTTACATGTGTCTACAAAGAAACCATCCAATCACTGGTGGTGCTCCCTATACGACACCACTGCACGGGCTACCCTACATAAGAACCTCCTAAAAGGTCCCGGGACCGCAACTACATAGCGCTGAAGCGTGATAGGAATAGCATCTATGGTCGTCTCTGGTATGTCTGCCGTCAGACGCTCTAGATCCTGCTCCAACTCAGCTAGTGTCTCTGCAGCCGCATCCTGTGGGGCTGGTAGCGGTGCAACTGGATGTCTCCTCTCGAAAGGCTGGAGATTGGCTGGACGTCGTGGGCCTACATCTGCATTTTGAAAATTTTACTGTCAGTTTTGAAACGATGTTTAAAAAACAAAAAATATAGATAATTTAAAACACTTGTGAAAAATGAATATACCTCTGTCATCCCATTGTTCTCCCTGTGAAGAACATGTCCGGATCTCCACGGAAATCCATTCCGGCATTAAGGAAAATCCTGAATGGCAAAGACCTGGTTCTCCAACCAGTGAAAGTAACCTGCAGAAATCGGGACGACTTCTGCTCCTCTCAGGATGTCGGCCAAACCGCAACCCATCGCATCAACTTCGGCTCCCGAGGAGGCCCAACCCCAACGTTGTGAGCTGCTGTGGGATCAGCATATTAAACTCTCTCTAAGGCAAAACTCACAACCACAAGACCCATATCCAAAGTCTTTATTGTCCGTTCTTTGCCCTAGTCAACTGGCCCTTCATATTGGCCAGTACAGCATCACACCAGTTGAAAATGGTGCCTCGGTAGCAATCAATCGCCATTCGCATCTGGGACCCGGTGGCAAGGTGTAAAGCGGCTGCGCCGCAGAGTCTAGTAACTGTAAAAGAAATCACCATAAGTTCAGGCCGGGATATGAACTTGATTTCTATCCCCTTCTCCTGGTTCTGATTGTTGCACCACTCTAGCCGGAGGCTAGCAAGGGATTTTCCACTCGGCCCAGTCCTGAATAGAGATAGGTGCTCGCCCTTGTTAGGCAAACCAGTGAGAAAATATATGTCTGAGGCCTCTATCTCGAGCTAGTGGCCTCCGATGTAAAAACATTGATCCTGGACGTTCCATCTCTCGACCAGCCACTCTAAAAATGGCACCTGTGCCCTCATGCCAGGTATGACCCAGTATTTGAAAAGACCGCATGTTTTTAATGCATCAATGGTAGGTTGGTGATTTAGCGCGGCCAAATCAACGTCTTCGTGTTCTCTTTCGTGCCAATCAAGCATGGTGGGCAATCTACACACCAAGAAATATGTTTAGAAACCATTAAATCAAAATTGTGGTTCAATTTGAGTTGGGTTTTGAAATGCGCTTTGCGCGGGGTACGCACCCCGCCTTCAGAAACAGAGCGTGGTTACGCACCTGTTCTGAAGGTAGGTTGTGTACCCCGAGCATTTTCCCTTTAAGGAAAATGTCGGGGTACGCAGGTTACCCATGGGCTACCTGCGTACCCTGAAAAACGCATCTCAAAACCCCAAAGCCCCAAAAAATCAAATTAGGGCTTAAATTGAAATTCTAATCGGATGAAAATGAAGAGGAGGATGTTGTGAAATACCTGTGAAAGAGACGGCGCTCGATTCCAACGGTCGGATTCTCCGCAAAGTCCACGGGAAGTTTCTTGCCAAAAGCCTTTTCTCTCCCTCAACAGTAAAATGGTAAAAATGACATGGTAAAAAGTCTTTTTATAGGTTTTTTGGATGAATAAATACTAAATTTGTTTATTTTTCACCATGGAAGGACATTTTTCAATGTATTTTTGCCTATCTTAAACAGGTATGAGTATTGTGTCGTTTTTGTGCAGGACAAAAGGATTTTCAGGGAAGCTTGTCATTTTTCACGAACCAAAACATCAGAGTCATCTTTTAAGCCCTTTTCTGACTCCCAAAATATGAAAAGACTGCTGAGCGTTTCTTTTACACTCGTTAAAACAGAATTAAAAGACGGTCCCCTTATAGCCCTTTTCTGACCGTAAAAACAGGAAAAGATTGCCGGTTTTTTTTCGTTTCAAATTCGATACTGGAAATAAAACGACGTGTCCTTGTTCACTTTTTACTTTTTAGGTCAAAGACACTAATCATGAAAGTACTCCTTGGTCGCAAGATCAAGCAGTTCTCCTAGGTATTATTTTATACTTTTTCGGGCTTAGGAGACACAAATTTACGAAAAAGTCCAACCTGGAGTCTTCTTAAGTTTTTCAGACTCTCTAAAATTGAAAAACGCCGAGTTTCTCCTATACTGGACTCGTTAAAATTTCACACTAAAGGACCTGTTCAATTACAAACAGGAAAGGACCACTCCTTCTTAGGGTTCGAATCAAAAACTAAGTTGGACTCATCCGAAGGATGAGCTTATAATCAAGCATATGTTATCCTCCTCAAGCTTGTAAAAAATAAAGAGGTACTTGCCAGAAATGGTGGGGGAAAAAGGGAGAAGAATGAGCCTATTTGATATCCTTTTGTCTTAGAAAAACCTTACTACCACTCTTGAACATGACACTTTTTATTCACCTGGGTTGGGAAATCCTTTACCTCACAGTTGATCAAACCTCATTGAAATTCTTCAGCCGGGTTCTGGGTATTAACTTTGAGTCATTCGTCACCAAGCCATCTGTTGTGTTGTTATGTGTTCAAGAGATCTGCAAACAAAACATTCAACTGCAAAATGCCTATCATCCATTCTATCATCCTTGAAGTCAGTCCTTACAGCAACATTTCTTCAACTTGAACTATGATTTTGTGTTGTGGGCTTTCCTACAACGGGTCACTTTCTATCGACATCAGCACATTATCTAGAGAGTTGACTTAGAAATCGTTAGTACCTTGAAATCTGCATGCATCAATGGCAGGTTTCTCACCTTCGACGTCAGTTTTCATCATTGACTTGCGATCGAAGGACTCCGTGAAATGTTCAACATCGACTCATTCATTCACATATCATGGATTGTACTGGGTACTTTAAGAACCATTGACATCACTGGTGGTCTCTGTCATGCTTGTTAACAGTTTACATTATCGACTGGTAATCAAGTGGTTTCTACCATGTTCGACATCGACTCATTTATTCGCATGGCTAGAATCGTACCAATTTGGGAAGTAGAAATGAAGACCCTGGATCTAGTTTCCACATCCAGGCTGCGGGGAGTTTTTATTTTCATTATATGGACCAACTATAAACAGATGGTGCGTCCCCATACTGTGTCTACACGAGTCTATGATTATGATGTACTATGAAATCATTCCTATATCAGAGTAGTAGTTAGTCTATTAGTTAAAGTTTTTGATCTGAGTATGGGAATGTCTACCTCAGCGATGATATAATATTATACATGTATTTTGTGTTGAAAATTGCTGGTTCTGACTAGGCTCTCCATGAGATAATCCTTGAAACGATAAAGTACTTCATCCTTCCTATATGATATAAAACCCTAATCTATTACAGGCTTCGCACTTTAGGGGGCAATCTGTTACACTAAAATTTGTCACCATGACTATCTGCAATTAGTATGACTCCATCAACAGTCATATTATCCTTCTTGGCAAGCCTTATACCTCTTCTCTCCATGTCAAACTTCAAGAAAGAGAGAAAGTCATTAAATAACATGTTTATCTCTGGGTACGCAGGTTATCTCTACCTTACCTGCATGTACGCACTCCAAGCTCATTATACCTGCGTACTTGTACGCTCTGTATGTCAAGGGTTGGGTGCGTACTCCTGTAAAGGTCAAAAGGCGTGAGTTTCATCTTAAAAAAGTTACTTGTGGTCATTTCTAGAGCATTCTAGAAGATTGTTTGACGTGTATTGAGTGCCTCCAGATGGTTCGTGCATCCCTATGAAAGAGGAACTTATCCCATCAAGAGAGGAGCTACCCCATCCAAAGAGGGGAGTATCCCATTGATGTTGGACCTGATTAACTTCCTCTAGAGAATTATAAATATAGGCATTGGGCCAGAGTAGGGGAGGTTGAAAGCTGAACATTCCAAAGGGTAGATGCTGCTGGAATTAGGACTTCCTTGTAGAAGCTTGTGAGGAGAGATTCCCATCCTTTCTTGTTTCATTTGGAAGTGGGTGAGCTTATCAAAGTAAAGGAAAACTCTTGCTGGATCCTGGGAGGAACTTGCACAACACCAAGGCTCAGGTTGTAATGGTTTCTTTTGTTTCCTATTAATACAAATAAGTCCATTCTTCTCAACAATTTGTTATTAATGAGTTGTTTCATATACTCCTTGGTCTGTATGTTGAATATGTTTTATTTTATGGGATATTCAGGTGCTATGTAATCGTTTGATTGTTAGTGAATGCAGGTTTTCGAAGTGAAGGAGGAGCTCATCTGGATCGACGAGGCTAGACTACTACAATAGCATTGGACTACAGGTAGGATCTAAAACACTTGATTTCTTGTATGGTAAATGCATGTTTAGAGAAGGATTGCTCTTAATTGTCTTGTTTGTCACTAGAAAGTCTTAGGCTTCTAGGGAGGTTGGTTTTGTCTGCAAGATTAACTCTTTCCGCTTGACACCTGCAACTTATGGAAGCATCAGTAGTGGCTAACCATTGCCTTCCAAGGATGAGAGGATAACCATTGAACTTGGTCTTAGGCTAGATAACTAAGAAGTCAGCAGGGTATTCCTAGGAATCAATGGAGACCATCACATCCTCAACAACTCCCTCAGGAGATTCTATGGATCTATCTCTAAGTTGCAACACTATTGTGGTCTTCCTTAATGATCCTTTGACATTTCGTTTAAGCATAGTGTCCTTAATCATCACATTAATAGCATCCCCAAGATCGATCAAGGTATGGGGGACAATGATACCATCGATGTGCACATCTACCACAAGACTTCGAGGGTCTAGATACTTCGGGAAAATCACTCACCCCAACATTAAGTTAGATAGTTGTCCAACGACATTAATGGTAGGAGTGTCCTTCTTTTGCCTCCTAGGATGTTTGAAGCATTTCTCCTTGATTAACTTGTTATAGATGGGGACATCCTTGATAGCTTGGAGGAGTGGGATTTTAACACAAAAGGTTTTCAACTCATCCAAAAGTTCAGTCTCTTCTGGGGTGTGCTGGATGGGATGGATTAATATCTTAGGAAAAGGAGGTGGATTGGCTTGAGGAACAATCTCCTCATTTTCCTCTTCAAGCTCCTCAGGTGGAGATGGAGGTTGATTATATAGAAGCACTTTGTTGGGCTAATTTATTGACTAAATTACCACAAGTATTTAATTATCAATCCGGGTTTGTAAAACTTGGAGGCAAATCCACTGTATATGGACATCAGATATAATCAAGTTTAGAAGATAAAATTTGAAGACTTAAAGAGGTACATATTACAAATATAAACCTATTTTAATAGTTTCTGATTTACTTATGTAATATATGAGGGAAGAGGCTCCTAACTTAGGAGAACCAGGTTGTCCTTCCCTACAATACTACTTTCATGAAGATAAATCTAAGAGCACTAATTAGCAATGGCTTATGATGCAGAATATGTAAAAGAAGAGGCTCCTAACTAAGGAGGTCGAGATTGTCCTTCTTCAGAATCCTACTATATCACAATCACCATTGCTTCAAACAAGAAGTGTAGAAATAACTTCAAATGAGAAATGGAGAATGAAATTCAGTTTTAGTTCAAGATCAAATAGAAGGGGAATTTAACTTAAATTTCTTTGTGTCCCTTCATATGTAGATTAGAATTAAACCAATATTCATTCAGCAATCATCACACATCTAAATACATTTGAAACAAAAACTAGTCTATGAAAACCATGAAAATTGAACCAAGAAGTGTACTTAGCTTGGTATGGGGGCCCTCCACCCTTTCCTTGCACACTTGAAGAAATCTCAGCTACAACAAATAGCTTCCAACTCAAATTATACAAAAGTTACATATCAATTCCATTACAAAAGCCATCAAAGTCTTGGCTTTAAATAGAGGCTTAGTGAAACAAACTGATCTATAATATTTCTAACAATCATATCTACTCATATCCACCTATCTAAGTTGAACTCATTCAATTCATCCCAAGAAATATGGTCAATCCCATAAAATCTCAAAACTGCCCTATTTCCTAGGGATTTTCTGGTGACTATTCATGTTTGACCAGCCTTGACCGGGTCTAATAAAGCTTGTTCTGGCCGAACCAAGTGGAGTTATCTTAGTCCTAGTTCCCAAGATATCCATCCATGCATCAAACTCGATCCCAAGTGTCCTACTAACATGTCATCCACATAGCTATTACGGGAATTTATGATTCAGTCCAAAATTGCACTTGAAACTCAGTGTTCATAAAAACTTCTAGAAATTGTAAAATTAAAATTAAACACCTGAATATGCATAAAATACATCAAAATGAGATTGATGTGATGGAAAATGCAAGGAAAATATAAGGATTAAGTAGGTTTCCTTAAGCAAAAATAGACCAAAACTGAGGGCCAACAAACTCTTCCAACCTGAGGTTTATTTCTTGAATTTCCACAACTAAGTCAGGGTAATATGTCTCCTCAATATAGACCTGTTGTGCCTATTTCTTATGTAGGTTCGGATTTGGCTGAGTAAGCATCTGAGGTTGCTTAGGTGGAGTATGGGGAAGGATTTATAGTTGAGATGGAGGTGGAGGTATTAAGGTTGGATATTGGTTGTATGGGGGCCTCTACCCTTGGGATGGTGAATTCCACTGAGGTTGAGGGGGAGCATATGGATGAAATGATTGGTTGGAACATTGGGAATGGTATGGAGGTGAAACAGACCAAGGAGAAGGTGTGGACCATGAAGGGTGAGAAGGAGGACACCAAGGGGGAATGGATGCATTCTAGTTAGGGTTGTAATATGAATAGGATGCCCCTTGCATGCCTTGATGGTATGGTTGAGGTGCTTGTGGCCTCCTTTGGTTGATATAGAAGAGTTGTTCTATCACACCTTCAATTCCTTGATACATAACTTTCAATCCAGGCAGAGAATGGAAATTGTCTATGGATTGGTTCTCCTCATAGTCTGAGAAAATATTTATAAGATTTAATGGACGTCCATTTCTAGGGTGCCTTCTGGTGCATCTAGGGGAAAATACAACTAAGTCTCTTTATGCTTCCTCTTGCTTCCTCTTGATCTACATGATGTCCATTTTTAGAGCAAGGGTATCCACCATTTCACTCTTGAAGTATTCAAACATGTTCTAATTTCACTTTTGATGGATGTGTTGGAGGAGGATGCACTGGCCAAAGTTTGACTAGCCCTCCCCTTCTTTCTGGCTGTCCTAGAATGATTTTTGAAAACTGTCTTGATATCATCATAAGATAACTGGTATATGTCCCCTCCCAACAACATGTTTAGGGTTTCTAAGAGAACTTCCCTAATCCCTGTAACAAGGAATATCTTGAGTGATTCAGGATCAAGGGTGCATCTGGCCCTTTTGTAGCTGAGTTGGAAAATTTCCTCTTAATCTTCCAAAGACTCATCATGTCCCAAGGCCATTCTAAAGATTTCCTCTTTCGTATCTTTGGACCTTCAATGATCCATGTACTTATTTTTGAAGGCTTGTTGCATTTGAGCCTAAGTAGTGATGTTGTCCCCAGGTAAACCCATGCATCCTTAAGGGTGGATGGGAACAATTTCAACTTCTTGTCGTTAGAGATAAAATCATAAGTTCTGCGTATGACAAAAAACTCAAACAAAAAGGTATCAGAGTCCTCTGAGGTTAATCCATGGAAGTGAGGAAGGGAAAAGGATCTTATGTTTTGCATCCTAGCATCTCCATTAATTTCTCTTATGGGAAAAGCACCCTCAGTTATTTTTTCAGCTCCATTTCTATTTTCAACCCTATCTCTATTTTCAGCCATGGTGTAGGTTGGTGGAATCATTTCTTCTTCTTCTTTTGGTTGTTTGCCTAATGGGTCCTCTAGCTCACAACCACAAAAGAAGAGGGAAGGTTGGTTGTTAGATGGTGTGCGAATATTTGGAAAAAATGTTCCTAAGTTGTCTTTACTCCTATGAGGCGTGAACGTAATTTGTTTTTTTCTTTTCTTTTAGGATATTTTTAGAACTACTTGCAGAATGGAAAGAAAATGAGATTTGCAGCTATTTACTAAATGGAACTACTTGTAGAATGGAAAGAAAGAAAAAAATGAAAAAAATTTTTGAATGCAAAACAAAAGGAAAGCAGGAATTACATCTATTTACTAAATGTTAAATGGAAAGGAAAACCGAAATCACATCTACCTAGAAACCTCCTTGAAAATGGCGCAAAAAAGTGATGAGCTCGAGTATTGCAACGAGGATGATGGAACTCCTACTGCTACCAAATTTACTTCATCAACCTTGGGTTCATACAAACTTGAAGGTGATAGTGTTGTATACACAGTAGATGTAATGGTATACTCTTATCACTTTTCAACTAGGGCAATCGAACACTAGGGTTTTTCAAACCAATCTTCTATTGACTAGGAGTCTAAATACTAATAAAAAATGGAAAACTATCTTTAATGCAAAAAGGAAATACTACCTACTCTAGGAAATGTAAATGTTGAATGGGAAAGTGCTATGAAGTGACATGAAATTATCCAGCTAAGCATTTACACACATTACTTGCAAAATAGACCCAATTTAACCTTGAATTCTAACATCTAGTTATGTAGACTAAGTAAGCATGGAAATTATCCTAAAACTACTATGACTGTTGTATGCATATACTAACTAGAAATTGCAGAAAATAGTATTTTTTATTTTCAGGCTTATAAATGTAAATGCCAGGTGAACCAATCTAATCTTTTACATGGGAGAAAGGCATTGGAAAATAGATCAAGAGTAGTAATGAGGGTATGGAAGCCAAGTGGAGGACTAACCTAAGCTCAAATGATCATTTCTAGTCAATTCAGGCTTAAAGCATGTTGCTGCAATATTTCCTATTGTACTACAAGATTTCCGAGTTTTACTACAGGATGTCATGATTTACTATAGGAAATAGGATGAAATCTATAAGAAGGTAGGAGAGGTGGAAGAAACTGTGGGAAATGCGTCTAATGGTGGGATAAGGCATAACGGAGGTGTACACTACCCAAGGATCAAAACAACTCTTCAAGATGGTTGGATTTTTCAAGAGAGATGTCCACTTTGCTACAAAATGGAAATTCTAGTTAGGGGTTGGTAGACATTGGCAGTATGGGTGAAGAAAACTTCAATGAGGCTAGTGAAATGAGTTCTCCCTACAGATCAGAAAATCCTGCAACAACACACATTATTTCCTTCATTTATTCATAACTTCATTTACATATGGAAAAGATGAGTTAAACTTAGGAAAAACAGAGTTATTGATGGCTAATGGTGAAATATGTGAAATGCAATGATTTATGGAATAAAACAACTGTAGGTACTTGTAAGGAATTATAAAAATTAATCTACTCAATCAAGAACCCTAGCCATGCAATGATCTAAAGAGACAAATTTGCTTTTGGGGCTCTGAGAGTGGGGCCCTCAAACCATGATCCCATCAGGGAGATAAAGAAGAGACCACTATCACAAGCTCTTTTCAAGTATTCACTTTCACTATTGTACCACTCATCTACATTTTCAACTAATGGGAGCAAAACTAAACAATCATTCAAGTACTTGTAAATGAAATAAAGCATAAATAACTTGAGAAACTAACTATGAATTTAATCTAAGCATACATATACAAAAGGAAGAGGAACCTCTCCTGAAAGGGTTGGGCCCTAACCCAAGAGCTTCGGCCCTCTAAGTCAACTCAATGCTGGATCAAAGAAACCCTTTTCATTATCACCGAAATGTTAAAAATAACATGAGAATAACAATCACAATATCTTAAGCTCAAGCTTTCCTCTTGGCTACGATGAAAATTCAAATCCTAATGAGGTCGTAAGCCTTCTTATTTATACAACTGAAGATACCAATGAATTCCTTAAAATTAGGGATGCTTGGCTCCCAAAATCGAGATTAACTTATCTTCAACTATCACTCGCTTAGCTGCCAATTAACTCAGTGAGCTTGGTTTCTTGTAACTCCAAGTTGATGAGGTATAATGGAGGAATATTTGAGTGATTTAGGAGTTAAGGAGGGAGATATAATCTCCTAAAATTTCTCTTGCTTGTCTACTTCAACTTCCTCCACTTAAATTAGCCAAAAACCACTCAAAATCCTGCAATTAATGCACATTAGGCAACATGACATAACATCTCACCTTTACCCTTCCCACTAATAATAATATAATAAAATATATAAATAAATTTGAGAAAATTTGATTTTAATAAGATGGACAGTGGCATTAAAGCCCATATAATTTACCTATTGATGAGCCTCGTCAGTGGTGGCATGCTATCTTAAGGGGGTTGGGGCCTCTTGTGAGTGGTTTCTCACAAACAACTTGATGGTTAATTAAGTAGGTGCTTAATTTACACCATAATAACAAACAAATTGGTGGTTTTCTCCCTTTGGGTTTCCACGTAAAAATAGATATGTTAATATGTTTGTGTTACTTAATTGATGGACTGTGTGCTGATGTGAACAGTTTTACTTTATTGAGTGTATATATATATATATATATATATATATATATTATATATATATTATATATATTAGTTATGAATTCTCTCATAAGTAATGGAAAGTAAAAGAAAATTTAAAGAATTGAGCTTAAATCCTAAGAACCTCACTATCACTGATTCATCCCCAGCTCAGTAAGTCTTTATTCCAATATTTTTTGAATTTATTATTTATACATACATGCCACCTCTCTACAATAATTCCTACCCAATAACATCTCAAAACATTCTCAAATAATAGTTGTCCCATTTGTCAAAATTGCATTTCTCATAAACACATGTCTCCATTAACCAATCATGAACAAAAACATGTGATCTAACTTATGATGTTTCAATCCACAATTACCTAAATAAAGTTATCATCCTTATCTTCAATTCGCATGGTCATCATAGCTTTAAAACTAGTCATTCAACAATTGTGGTGGAGTTCTAACAATCTAATTTGTAGAAATATACACACAACTTGTAAACAATTCAAGGACATTAACATTTCATGCAAACAACACATTTGATTGAGGAATTTTTGGTGGTTGTGTTCATCATCAATTAAAATCCTTATCTGCCAGAAATCAAGGTAAACCACTACAAAAATCCTCAGATATAAGGAATAATCTCGTATAGGAATTTCAACAAAGCTTTTACAAGTGTACTAGCAAATTGTTATATATGTAACAACAAACTTTGTTAATAATTTTTTTACAAAGTAAAAACTGGATTGCGATTAAAATTTCATAAGAGGTTTCAATTAGATTAATGTTTCTCCACTTTGAAATTGAATCCATTTGATGCACAAAACTCTATATAGAAGAAAAATGGCTATAGTTGACGAGTTTTAATTTCTAAGAAATTATCAATCATTTTTTCTCAAAACTTTGTAGGTTTGTTCCTGTTACCTTAATGCTTCCCTCATCTTAGTTTTGTAGCAATCTAATGCATAGATCTTGACATATCAACAAAATGGTTTTAGGCGATGATGCTTAGTGTTTGAAAAACTATAAACTAGTTTCACTTGAAACTTTGTGGGTTTTTTCATCTTACCATAATGTTTTCCTTGTCAAAGTTTCATGGAAATATAGTGCACGGTTTGAAAGATATCCACAAATCAATTTATTCACTTTTTAATGGAAAAATAGTGTAAATAAGAGAGAAATTACCAAAAAAAAATATTCTGTCATTGGAAACTTGTTATTCTTGTATGTGGAAAGGACTTAATAAAATAGAAGATTAGCTAATATGTAAAAATACAACTACTCTCTCTTCTCCCCCAAACCTTCACTTTAGCATGTCCTGATGAAAAAAAGGTGGAGTTTTCAACATGCAAGCTGGCCAACCTGCACTTGTAACATATGACAAATAATACTGATATTTTTCATTTGAGGTTGTTGCTACATCAATTGTAGTTTGTGTAAATTCCAAAACAAGTAATTAATGGAGTGAGACTTTAGAATACATTGTTCATAAGTGCATTTATAGACCTATAGTTAAAATTCCCACAAAATAACAAAGTGTTGATGCTTACAAAGTAAGTCAGAAACAAAGCTCTCTTCCTAGGAAATATCTTATTGGAAGCATAGTAGAATTGAAGGAATCACATTCTAAAGAAGGTTGTTAAATGGTCCATATAACTTTTCCTGTAATTGTTCGTAATTGGGTTTAAGTTACTAACATGAGGGAGAAAATTAAATAAAAATTGAGTCTGTATATGGAAGCCATGTACCAATATGATCTTTGAATGTATGATTGGAAATAGGCTTGGGCCCAACATACCTAGGGAAAGAAAAGTGTTACGACAATATACATTAAAGACATTGCTTAATGCGACTAAAATAACAACTATAAGTAAACATGAATTACAAAAATGGTGAGAAATAATTGAACCTTTCTTCCTGAGTGATGTAACTGAGTGGGTTGGTAACAGATGAGGGTTGAAATAGATAGGGAAAACATAGACAAGATGAGACAAGATGAAATTTCAAGCTCACAATAGTCTCTTATCATTATCCCCCAAATTTTTTGTTGGAAATAATACTGAGAGGGGGAGTGAATCAGTACTAGCAAGTCAATAATTTTTCATTTCCATAATCAGATTCATATACGCTACTTCAATTAATGGAACTTGCATGTATACGCAACTATGTTTAAGGAAAGTAGCATATATCCAACAAACTTATGATTCATTTAATTCATCATATGTTGATCTTTTAGTCAGTACATTAGAACCATATAAACAGTAACTAGGTGCAATAAAAACAGAAGAAACAAACACACACATGAACACAAGATATAATGTGGAAACCCAATGTCCGTGAAAACCACCTGCTGCAATCGTCTCTATCTTCTTTTAATAATAAGAAACTTCTTTTTACAATTTTTGTACTGGTGTAGTCTTATACTAGTTCACAGGCTTCTACCTGCATAAGGCTACAACCTTCTCTCATTCTCCAGCTTCTCCTAGAAGGGAGTTACAACTCCCTAGTGCTTGTACTCGCTGATATGTTTACTAGTATGTAGGTGCCAGCCTACAAAAGGCTACAACCTTCTATTTTCTTGCAAGGACCACGTTTCATAACTTTTCAAATGGGATCCATCAATAACATCATTCAATCATCAAATATATCTGCATCAACCAATCTCTCTTGCACCAACCACAACTGAATCAATCAATCACTTTGACAACCCTTCAATCTAATCCTTCAGAATGTTGTAACCAGAATACAGTAACCAGAACCCAAGCTAGAACCCAGAACACTACAACAACAAACTGAAGTAGCTAAAACATATTTTATAAGGTATACGCTACTTCCATGTGTCGAAACTACATGCATATGCTCTTTTCCCAAGGAGAACCTGCGTATAGATCTGCAAATGAAATTTAAGATGTATACGTTGTTTTGATATGTAGAACCAGCGTGTATACGCACCTTTTCTAAAGAGAACCTGTGTACATATCTGTAAATGATGATTTAAAAATTACAACAATTCCACACTTCAATTATACCCAAATCATCATATTTACAGACTACAACATGCGCCAGTTATTCAGATAAATGATCAATCCATATAAAGATAATTCACTTCAAGCCTTAAGATCTTGACCCAACATTATATCTTATCCTTCATCAAGTGCTAAGGTTCATCCTTGGTTCAGATCCATCTATGCACCATAACCCAATAACCTGTATACTAGATCTTTCTCTTCATCAGATATTTAATACTTGAGTACCTTTGGCTAAGGATCTTCTCCTCCTCTTATATTCTTAGGCCTTACTCAATACCATGGACCAAAACCACGTAGGACCAATACCTAGGGTCAATACCTCGGACGATATATCTTGGATTAATACCATGGATCAAAATACCATGGACCAAAATATGATGGACCAAATACCTTGGACCAAAACTTAGTTTTCCAAGATATACACGGCTTTTATTCTGTGAAAGTGCGTGTGTATGTATACGCTCCTTTTGGTTTGTTAACCCGTGTGTATACACTACTTTGTCAAGGTGAACCTGCATATACCTCACATTCCTCATTCTGTGGAATCTAATCTGTGACTCTTTGTTGTTAACATGTTGAACTGTGATATGTCTTCTGAGTGAGTTGCCATCAAGGACAACATGTGTGTCATAGTGCCAAATCTGAGTCAAAATGCCAACAATCTCCCCCTTTGGACTTGATGGCAACACTAGGTCACTTTCCCCCTTTGTCATCCAGGGTAAAGGGTCATGCTCCCCTTGAGTACATGCTGAAATCTTTGATATGATGAAGTGTGTTGAATGAGCTCCTATGATCAAGTCCATTCTTCCCTTGAATATAAGCAAGGTCTGTAAAATGGTGTTCTAAAAGAATAACATGACTCTATACATACATCATAATGACCTTCCTATCACCAATGGCTCATACATACATCCATCTCCCAACCAAGTGGGGATATACGAAGTTTGACTCATCCACCCAACCAAGTGGAGATATACCAATTGTTTATACATGTCAAGACAAGAAACATTAGATCATCCATCCCGTGCATAGTGGGTAACAAATTAGGTCGTTTCATGACCCTTACATTAAAAGATTTATATATAACAGAGACCAAATATCTGAAACAAGACCATGATAGTCATCAGAAACTATTATCAGTAGCATCTATTAATCAGCATATAGACCAGCAACCATGTTCTCCCCCTGAACCTATTCCACTTGAATCAAAAATAATTGTGTGAATCTGTACCAAGATCTTCTAAGATAATGTCAACCATGCATTATTAGAAGCATATGCTCCCCCTAAACCTGTGCCAGATGATCACTATCAAATCTGATCATTTCATATAATAGAATATTTATCAAGGTATCATCATCAATCAGATATATATCAAGTTATCAACAACTTATGAGAGCCAACATATTTCCACATGTCATACAAAGACTATAGCCATTGTCCAGTAGAGTAGATGATTCATTGAACCATATCAGACCCCTTTCCTCCTGAGTTTGGCCCACTGTTTTCCTCAAACCAATATATACGTGACTATATCCACAAAGACCAATGTATCTACGCGACTACACTTCATGAAATTGGCGTATACCACCTTTCTCTGAAACAAATAGGTTTTAATAGTAGGATGATGCATCAACTATTCCCAGCTTCTGTCTGAGATATTCAAATGTCTCTCTAGGCAGTGGTTTGGTGAATATATCAACAACCTATTCTTTGGAGGGAACATACTCCAATTTGACTTTTTGTTCAAGCACTTGTTCATGTAGAAAATGATATTTGATGGGTATGTGCTTGGTCTTGGACTGCATGACTGGATTCTTTGAAATACTGATGGCACTTGTATTATCACATAGAATGGAGATGGGTGGAGTACATGTGATCTGAATGTCTTCCAATTTTTGCATCATCTAAAGGAGTTGTGTGCAACAAGATGCATAAGCCACATATTTTGCTTCAGCTGTAGATAATGCAATTGAACTTTGTTTCTTGTTGAACCAAGACACTAATCTAGAACCCATATAGAATGCACCACCACTAGTGCTTTTGCTGTCATCAATGCTTCATGCCCAATTTGCATTTGTATATGCATGAAGTGTAAGATCTGTATCTCTAGGATACCATAAACCAAAATTCTGTGTTCCTTGAAGATATTTGAAAATCCTTTTGACTACCTGAAGGTGTGATTCCTTTGGATTTGCTTGGAATCTTCCAACTATTCCTACTACATGCATGATATCTGGTCGAGTACCTGTTAGATAAAGTAGACTGCCAATCATGGATCTGTAAGTTGGTTGATGTACTGTTGTTGATTCATCATTTGAGCTGAGACTGCATCCTGTTACCATTGGGGTACATACTGGTTCAGAATCTTCCATGTCGTATTTTTTCAATATCTATTTGAGATATTTGGTTTGTGACAAAAAAATACCATCTTTATTTTGTTGAACTTGTAGACCAAGAAAATATGTAAGCTCACCAAGTAGGGACATTTCAAATTCTTGTTGCATTACTAAAGCAAAATTCTGAGTCATGGTTTCTTCATTACTACCAAAAATGATATCATCAACATACACAACAAGTATTAGCAATTTATTATTGTCAATCTTTGTGTATATATTGCTATTAGCTGATCCCTTTGAAAAACCTTGTTGATGGAGATATTTGTCAAGACAGTAATACCAGGCCCTTGGAGCTTGTTTTAGACCATTGAGAGCCTTTCTAAGTCTGCATACAAGTTTTGCATCATTTCCAAGAATGAATCCATATGGTTGCTCAATATAGACTTCTTCTTCTAAGTCTCCATTAAGAAATGAAGATTTTACATCCATTCGGTATACTTTGAATTTCTGAAAACTAGAAAGAGCAAGGAACATCCTTATGGCTTCAATTCTAGCAACAGGTGCAAAAGTTTCTTCAAAATCTATACCTTCTTGTTGAGCATATCCTTTACAAACAAGTCTGGCCTTATTTTTAATAAGTTCTCCATTTTCATTCAGCTTGTTTTTGAATATCCATTTAGTTCCTATGATATTCTTATCACGAGGTCTACGAACTAATTCCCAAGTATTATTATTTTCAATTTTCTCAAGTTCTTCATTCATGGCCTTGACCTAACATTCATCTTTGCATGCTTCATTTACATTTTGAGGTTTGGTGGAGGATAGCAATGCTAGATAGCTTGAAGCTTCTATAATAGTTCTTCTTTTTTGCACACCTGCCTTTTTCTGTCCTAAAATTTGAGTCTCTGGATTATTTTTCTGAACATACCTGGACAGAGTCTTTCTTCTACCGTTATCTCTTCTCTTGGTGCTTCATTGGTTTCTTCTTTATAATTAGTGTGATTTGATGTGGGAGGATAATCCTCATCTTCTTCATAATCTTTGGTTTTTATTTATTTTGGTTTTTTGCATGCTTCATCAACCACAACATCAATACTTTCAATAATTTTCCCAAGTCTTTTATTATAACATTTATATCCTTTACTTCGAGAAGTGTAACCAAGTAGAATACCTTCATCTGCTCTGGGTTCAAACTTATCAAGTTTTTCATCAGTTCTTTTGATGTAACATTTGCTTCCAAAAACTTTGAAGTATTTTACAGTAGCAGTCTTACCCTACCAAAGTTCATGTGGAGTTTGAGTGTTGTTTAACTGAACATTTGGCTAGTTGAGAATAATGACAGTAGAGAATACAGCTTCACCCCTGAAGGTTGCAGGAGTTCCAGACTCATCTAGCATAGCACGAGCCATTTGTTGAATAGTTCTATTCATCCTCTCTACCACTTCATTTTGCTGAGGAGTCCTTGCAGTGGAAAATTACCTTTTTATTCCATGTTCTTCACAAAAGTCAAAGAATTCATTCGAAGTAAATTCCCCTCCTCGATTAGATCTGAGGCATTTGATTTTGCGATCTGATTCATTTTCAACCAAAGCTTTAAAGGATTTGAACTTCTCAAATGCTTCATCTTTATGCTTTAGAGGTCCTATCCAACACATTCTGGAAAAATCATCAATGAACAATATAAAGTATTCTTCTCCACGAGGTGACTTTTTCCTTGACGGTCCACATAAATCAGTATGAACAAGTTCAAGAGGCTTACTAGCTAATCCTTCCTTTTCAAGGAAGTGTGATCTGGTTTGCGTATTGAATTGACATGATTTGCATATTGTATTTTCTGGAATGCTAATATCAGGAAGATCACAAACAACCTAGAATCTGCATGATTTTCTTACTTGAGAAAAGCTTATATACCCCAATCTTCTGTACCATAGCCAGTGTTCATCATTTTTGCTTAGATGGCACTGTTATGGTCCTCCCTTGAGTATGTATAAGTTGTAGTTCTTGTAACTTTGATCACAGTTTCTCCTGTATCAAGCTCACGCACAACACATCCATTTGATCGAAATACTACTTCATTTCCTTAATCACACATTTGACTAACACTCAACATGTTATGCTTTAGACCATCAACATACATAACATTCCCAGCTTTAACTTTTTCTTTT
Organism: Pinus taeda; assembly: GCA_000404065.3. Lineage (NCBI taxonomy): Eukaryota > Viridiplantae > Streptophyta > Pinopsida > Pinales > Pinaceae > Pinus > Pinus taeda. Next base: position 55,605 of record APFE031483818.1, on the reverse strand, counting down.
AAGAGAACAGAGCCTTTACCTTTTATGGCAATAGGAGTGTCATTTCCAAATGAGACCTTCTTTTCCTTTTTTAAGGCATTATACGAGTGAAGTTTTCTTTGTCACATGTCATGTGTTTTGAGCATCCATTGTCGATGTACCACTGATTTTCTTGTCCTTGTGCATATAAGGCTATGCCATGTCTTTCTGTTTGTGGTTCTTTCTTTCTCCATATTTTGGGTAGTAATGGAGTTTGCTCCTTTTGAGATGTTTGCCAAAATTTACTCCTATATTCAGATTCTTCATGACCGAAGTTGTTGCAGATAGAGCATTCTATTTTATTTTCAAGAAGAGAAAAGTTATTGTAGGACCTTTTCATGATCCCTATCACATTCATTTGATTTCGTTCTTCTCTAGTCATGATGGTATTGTAAGAAACACATTGAGCAGCTTTGTGTCCAAAGTTATGACATGAAAAACATTGGCCATTAAAGAAGTTCCTGCGATTATCGAATCTATTGACCTGGTGATCATAGTTTCTATTGATATTCATTCTTGAAGCAGATTGAGTATGATTTACCTGAGGTTGGTTGTAGCTTCTGTTCATCCTTGAATAAATTGAGCCTGATTTACCTGGTGATTGGCTTTATGCCTTTGTTGACGATTGTTAAACTACTCACTGCTCTTTGCTACATCAAGATAGCTTTTAGTGGAGGTTGACGGCTTCTCTGCTTGAGATGCTTCTTCAGTGTATCCAAGACCTGTCTTTATCAGAGGAGAACGCTGCACTTTGATAATTTCATTTAAGGTTTTTGATCCTTTAGCAAATCTAAGATTGAGAGCTTTTGTTTTCTCAATATCCTTTCTTAGACCCACATTTCACATTCTAGTTTTTCATTGTGCTTTTCTCTTTCGGCAAGTTGGAATTTCAAAGTATCTATAATCATATTCTTTTCTTCTAACTAGATTTTGAGTGTAGAGATTTCTTCATAAAGGTCATCTTCATCTAAAGCATCCAATAAATCATCATCTTCAAAAGCCATTAGAAGTATATAGTCATTATTATTTTCATCTTCATCACTAATTGATAAACCATCGCTATCTTCATGCGTATAGTAGCTCTTCTTACTTAAACTTTGCTTTCTATTCCATTTTGTAGATTCCTTACCTTTATAAAACATATCTTTATGAGGACATTTGGCAGTGCTAGGTTCCTATACCAATAGGTTTCATCTTTCATGATTGACAGTGGAAGGGCTAAATATGTTCATCATTGCAGGCTGCAAAGGTTCCATATTTTGTGTGCATGCTATAAAAAATTAAAAAATGAAAAGAGGGTATGCCTTAAAAGAATAATCAAAAGGCAAGAAAATCAAGTGGTCAAGAAAAAGTGAAAATGAACCCCAAACTAAAGACCAGGAAAGTGGCCAGTCAAAATGCCACTACTAGCTTTTTGGCAGTATCATGCTCTGCAAATACTGCTGCTAATCAGACCTGATGGATGGCCCAATAATCTAAACTGGACCATGCCATGATTAAATTGCTTGCTGCAGAATAGAGAATGTTCCCTGACCAAACAGCTCAAGCTTGGCAGATGACTAGCTAGGTAGAGAAATAAAGGTGCCCAACTGCTTAATCTGGGCCTTGGAAGAAATAAGGGTAGGTTTTAGATAGGAGGGAAGTCAAAAGAAAAAGAGGACAATCAGGGTCTGCTAATTCAAGTGCACCCACTTTAAATGAAGAAAAATGTTAGGATTACTAGGATGGGTAAGTAGTGCAAGGTTGCAGAAATGGAGGGCCATCACCAATTGGCTTACTAAGTGTAAAAACTCATGCCACTCAGGGTATTGGCATCAAAAGCAGAGAGTGGAGGAAAAGCATTGGAAGCATGTCTAATTTCCCCTATTTTCCCCCAAACTTCATTTTACTAACATCCCCAAGGGCCTTGAGATCTGCTCAGGTGTCTAGTTCCACTTCATTTCATGACAAACTACTTGGTCAAACCATGAAGTTCAAACATGAAAAGAAGCCACATTTTTTGTGTAAAAAATATTTCTCATCATTTCATTTATCCTCAAAATCCTAAGTTAAGTTTTACTTATTAGAACTCATCTTTACCCGTTCATTCACCTCACAAAGACATATTAACTACTAATGTACTATTTAGCTCCCTAACTCCCCCCTTTTCCCTAATTCTATTAGAATCTATGAAGAATTTCCCAAAAAATATCTATAAAAAACCCTCCCCCTAGCATTATAGCTATATAACCCTTCCTTGGGGAAATATTAACCTATCTGGGGTTGGTATTAACCCCTTTGTCCCCAAACTATGGCTTCTTTCAAGAAACTATGGTTAAAACCCAAAAAATCTGAAACCCCGCCCTCATTTACCCATGTACCCCTTTTTCCGCCCTAAACCCACTTTATTATAAAGTTTTTTAATTAAAACAGTTTATAATACATGCGCCTAAAAAACCCATATCCTAAAGTTTTTACCCCCCCGCGCCCGATTTAATTAAAACCCATTTTAATATTTGGGCGGGTCCCCCTTACCTAACGCACTGTCGTGTCATGATCGCCGCCCACCGCACGATCGTTGACCCCGTCCATCTAACGGTGGGCGGTCATTCCTGTGGAGAAGCCGCCCGACCTTTTGCATCCGGGGGATGGGCAGTATTGCCGCCGTACCCCCGCCACACGTCAGGTGCCCGCAGTGTTTGCTGCCCCCCCCCCTCTCGATACCACTTACCGCCCTCAGCCCTTTTGGGGAAACCACTTACCACCTCCTCCCCGCGCTGACGTCACGCCCCCGTCAGCGTGACGTCACCCATCCTTGCCGCCACCATGCCTCCACGTCGCATCCATGTCACCCGTCACCCTGTCCACCCTACCACCGTGTCACTGCCACCTGGGTACCCACGTCAGCTGCCACGTCACCCATCCGTACCTGGGCCCATGATGACGTCAACATGACGTCATCACCAAAAAGGCGCCAATATGCCAAAAATGCATAAAAAGGCGAGAATTAACCATTATTTCTCATTGTTTTTTACTATTTTCGGAGCTCCTCTGCATGCAAAAATCGACGTGCAACGGTCAAAACACAGAAGCCACCCGCCAAAGTTGCTGCCGCCTCCATTATCAACCCGAGTACCTGTAATTCGACCAGTGCAAATGCCTCCCACGCCATAAAAACCAGGTATTTGCCGCAGGCGTCCTCTTTACCCACTGTTCTCCTTTGCTATCCTAATTTCCTGCATAAGAACTCTGTCAAAAGCTCCCCATGGATAAATTGACCACTGAAATTTACTTAAGAAACCAATAAAACCCCTGCGCGATAAAAAATCTTGAAGAAACCCGTGCCCCTCTGTAAAATTCACAATTTTACCACGAAAATCAATTGAAGGAGTCGAGCTACTGGCTAGAAAACTAATATAGCAGTTCGCTCACCCCTGCTAATAGAAATTCCCTACAGGTAACCAGCTAATTAGCTCAACACACTCTGGTTCTTCAAAACAGAGTGCCCCACAGTTCATTAAGCCTGTAAAAGCCTCCTTACACTACCAAGCTGCTCACTGTAAAATAGAGACTAGCAAGCATTCCTCAGCATTTGTATCAAGCTTGAAAATCTATTAAACATCCAGCTAAAACCAGACAATGGCCACTCCAGCTTCTTTGGATGTAGCTCCTATAAATCCACCTAGCAAAGAAATGGAAGCTATGCCACTGGTGGACAGTGATGCCCTATTACAGACTTTGTGGCAGAGAGGAATCACTTACAAACTTATTGCCAGCTAAAGAACAGTCACTTGGACAACAGTGACTTGTATCACATCTGGGAATCCAATCTGCCCACCTACTTCCTGCCTTCTGTCAACATTTTTCCTGAAGTCATTCACCTCTATGCAGAAAACTATGACCAGAAGCTCAGAGCTGTGAAGTCTCCATCTGGGAGCATCCTCTTTTATATAACACCAGATTCCATCAGCCAAATGCTGAACTACAAGCAGACCCAACTGCTATACCCCTTCTCCATCAAGTTCTTGCTAGATGAGGGCTCCAAGCTCTCTAGCTCAGACATTGCTGCAATAGCTAGGAAATTCATGAAGGCAGACTGCCAACCTTCTGGGCCACCTCCTTTTTCTTATGCTAATTTCAATGAGGTAGACAAGCTGCTGGTGGATATGCTAACCTCTGTGCCGAGGTTCACTACAAATGAACATGTTGATGAAACTGTGCTCGTCATGCTGTCTGAATATAGCCTTGAGAAGTCCCCTGCTATGAAGTACAATTATGCCAAATACATTGCCAATAAGATCCATGATCAATTGTCAAGACTGAAGAGGGAGGCAATATTCAAGTATTCCTCATACATCTATCACCTATTCTTGTACTATCAAACAGATTGCTTCCAGTGCCCAATCAAAAAGCTAGACTCACAGGGTGAGAGGAGGTCTGTTATCTTTTGGCCTTCAGTCTTCCACCAAGTCCAGAATTCCCCCTACTCATACTGTGAATTCACTGTTCAGTTTGTGTATCCAGTCACATGCCTCCTAAAGAGGACCCCTCCTATCATATTGTCCAAGGATATGCAAAAATTCTTGCAACTATCCAGGAGTTACAAGATTGGTGATTGGTACTTGTACCAAAATCACACAGTCATCAGAATCTATGGTTGTGAGCTCTGTCCCTACATGCTCCCAAAATATGTGCCTATGAGGCTATTTTCCCTGGAATACTACAGACAGCTTATAAACTATGATCTAACACACTTCCATAGTGCCAAGAAGAAATCCAACCTAAAGTTCAGAGACCACCTAGGCCCATTTGTCATGAATAAGAAAGATGGTTGGCAAGAAGCTGATCAAATACTAGGGCAACAACTCAAACTCAAACGAAGCTTCTGGTGGGTCCCTTATGACCCTGAAGGTTTCATCAGTTCCAGGAGGGTCAAATATACGCTGCTAGCCTATAAGCATTGCCCATACCCACAAATACAACACTTTTCCAGCCAAGATGAATGGGTACCTGAATCAATAGTAGAGGAATTGACTCAGGAAAAAAAAATGGAGCAGACTGTAAAGGACTTGGAAAAAAATCTTGACTTGGATTCTTGTCAACAGGTCTTGTTCAAAAAACCAGTCCAAGCAAGAGAAGGCACTTCTACTGCTCCAGCTGTACAGGACACCCAGCAAGCTCCAGCAACAACAAACACAACAAAGGGAAAGGAGAAGATGGATGAACAGCAACAGGTAGAGACAGCGCAGCCCAGCACATCAAAGGATCAACAATCAGATCAAGCCCCTCCACAGCAAACTGAGCAAACCCAAATCCCAGTTTTGCAGACTCCTCTCAATGACGAGAGAGGAAAAAAGAGAGACAAGGAGGAGGTCACACCTCCAACAAGGTCATCACAGCAACCAGAGGCCAAGAGGCCGAGAATAGATCCTGAAACAGAAGAAGGAGACATAAGTGAAGAACAAGTAGAAAGCCACAGCAAAGAAAGGCAAACAAGCCAGCAGACTGCCACTAGCTCATTTCAGCTAGAACAGGCCCAGCAGCATACCACAGAGGTGTCCTCCTCAAGACAACATGGCAAGAAACCAGCTGCAGTCAAAGAAGGCCTCATAGAGATCAAGGCACAGAATGAATTGGTAAGAGTGTAGCTCTATGAGAAATTCTTGAAATCACTCCAGCCAAAAAACAAAGATTGATGGCTGCCTATGACCTGAAGGAAGAGAAAATGATCTTCACCCATCTGAATCCTAAAGTCCCACATCCAAAGGCCCCAGCAGATTACTACAGAACAAACTTGGAGGTCTTTTCCAAAGACATACACCCCATGGATCAGATTGAGTTGCACAAACAGACTGGGGAAATGGTGTATGCAACACTTGCTGACAGGGCAATGCTGGCCCATCAGCTAAAGGAAGCCTTGAAGAACACAAACAGCAGCTTGATTTTGAAAGGTTGTCTTCCTCTGCAAAGGACAATAGAATAAAGACTCTGGAGGACATAATAATTGATTTGGGACATGACCCAAAGGATCCAAAGGGTGTTAGAGCCCTTATGAAGAAGAAAGAGGATGACATTGTTGCACTAAGAAGGCAGGCAAAATTGCCTCCTACCATTCACCCTCAAACAATAGAACTTGCATAAGAAAAGCAAGTAGATGATGCTATGGAGCTGCTTCTGGTAATGAACCAAAGAATATTACAAATGGAGGCAGAATTAGAGAAAGCACTACAGGACAAGCAAGGGGAGTCAGCCTCCCAGCCCCCTCAAACATCAACAAATCTTGGACCTGCCCCTCCCACACAAGCAGCAGCAGCCCCTCCTACTATTCCAGCACCTACCACAGCGACATCAGCAACAAGAGCAACAGCAGCAGCAGAATCCAGTATGAGCATGGAGGAGTTGATGAAAGTTGTTAAAGAGCTTGAGACTCAGGTAACTGAAATAAATAATGCCAAGGAAAGACTGGCCAAGCTGGAGACTAGTTATGATAAATCAAAAATGACAGTAGCAGAACAACAAAGAGAAATAAAGGCCTTAGAGGCCAAAGTAAAAAATCTGGAAAGTGAATTACTGCTAGGTAAAACCTTAGCAAAAATAAAGAAGATTATTTGGGCCAAAATTTGCCAATCTATACAAGACCAATGGAGGTCCATTCAGGCAATTTTTGAGCAGGTTGAGCTGATAGATGTGGCTCATGTGGAAATACAAAGAGCCAGGACAACCCTAGGAATAATGCCCAAGCAAGCCACCAGAATGATACATTTCCTTAATAACCGCACTAGAGAGGAACTGGTAGCTCTAGAAATAAGCAGTAGAACAGATACAATCCTGACAGCCAAAAAGGTACTGACCTTGAGGAATTTTACTCAAACTCTGGAAAGGAAATGTTAGGAGATGAAAGCAGAGATTTATGAATTTAGAGCAAAAATGACTATACTACAGGACAAAGGACTGCCAAGCCTAGTGACTGGCACAGGACAACTGCTGTCATATAATCAATATATGACCAGGATCAACAATATTGTTGAAAATCAGATAACAACATCCAGCAGCTCCATAGAAGAAGCAGGCCCTCCCTCTGGGCAGTCTCTCTATGACAAGCTAGAAAATCTGTTCTTTATTGAACATGAAATAAATCATCTGTTTGAAGTCCCTCCAAACTTTTACAGACATACAGAGGCAGATGAAACACTAATGAAAATGAGGAGGCATCAGCTACCTCTAGCTAATTGGTGGCAAGCAATGCTAGAGATTTTGCCTAGATAATTCCACTTTGCTTTTGCCTTTTTTGAGAAAAATCAAAGTTTTCAAGTCACAGTACAGGTCAGCAGGCAGATCAGCACACAAGTACAACAAGCATCCGTACAAGTGACTCACCAATGCACCCAAACAGCAGGCTCAATTAACGCAGAGTTAAAGGCACAGCTACAGCCCACTTTCCAGAGCCATAAAGTCAAAAGCTTTCTGACAGAAAGATGGCAGCTATCTCAGCATTAAATGCTATATTTATGTTTTCATTTACTTTTTTTAAGAGAGTTAGTGGTGCAATTTATTGCACAATAACTCTCTACTGAGATATTTTGTACCCTATTTTTGTATATATATCCCCTCAGATAACGTATTGAGGGTCGGTTGTAGTGTAATTCTCTCTGAAGAGCTCTATTGTATTCTGGAGACATTTTTTGATAATACAAGTTGTTGATGGAGATTTCTGGTTCTTATGTTGTCTGAAGATGGATATGAATAGCTCTGTTTAGTTGCAGAATTCCTGTGTCATTTGCTGAAGCAATAAGTTTCTCTGAACTGTGTATGTGTTTTCTGTGTATTCCATAATTCTTATGTTTTATTAATCTTAGTAAGTAGAGAAAAAGAATAGCCTAGGATTTGTTTTAAACACCCTATCCTCAATCTCTATTTCTAAATATGTTTTCTTTTGGATTAGCCATGGATATGAATTCTTAATTGCTCATGTCTAAACTAATTCTGTCATGGTGAATATTGTTTAAGAATTCTTAACTGCTCTTAAGCAATACTTTCATGTTTCTTTATTAGCATAGTGAAAGATTCTTAGTTTCCTTTCACTCACTAATTCCATAATTTCATCAAAAAATCTGGTAATTTGCTTCACATATGCCTATCTGGCTCTGCAGCAACACTCTGCCTTCATAAATCTACTTTCAACAGCACAAATACCTCAACTCCATTGCCCAATGGAACAAACTGTCCTATGATCTATATCTGAGTTCTATCTGAATTCACCAACCCACCAAATTCAAACAAAACAGTACACCATAACTAGCCTAAAACATTCATCAACAAAGCTAAACTATAAAGAGAGAGCCCTCTCTGGTTGCAGGTAGGCTAGAACCTGTAGCTAAAAGATTGGTCAGTGGTTACCTCGGCCGTATTCCCTTTAGGAAGCAGGGAACAACCTGAGTGTTAACAGGCAGCATAATGACTGACTCTTCGACAAGCAAAACTTGAAAGGTAGTTTACCTCTGAATCTTCCAGAACCCCGTTGAAGGTTCTTGACAAAGTTTGCTTCTTCTTCTCCTGCTGAAATATGTCCTGGTTCATTGAGTTCTTCTTTTGCTGAAGCTTTAAATGTGGCTTCTCTCATATCTGATGGACCTCATTTTGTCATCTCGAAAGTATTTAAGATTCCATATAGCTGTGTCATGGTAAGAGTCTGAAGATCGTGCTTTTCTTCTATGGCAGATACTTTTGATTCAAACTTAGCAGACAAGGATCTTAAAACCTTTTCAACTAAAGTAACTTCTTTTATCTCTTCACCCAAATTATTCATGCAATTAACAATCTCATCTATACGTAAGAAGTAACTAGCTATACTTTCATCATTGTGCATCTTGAGAGTTTCATATTGAATTATGAAAGTTTGCAGTTTTGCACGTTTTACCTGAGAGTCTCCTTCATAGCTTAGAACAATTTTGTCCCATATTTCTTTGGTGGATTTGAGCTACATAACTTTGACAAACTCTGATTGTGACAAACTTCCCAATAATGTATTGACAACCTTGGCATTGGTTTCATATTGCTTCTTACTTGCCGCATCTGTAGTAATTGTTGATGGAAATGTATATCCTCCTTCAACAATTTCCTAGAAATCTGTTCCAAGAGATTGAAGATAGGTTGTGATTCTTACCATCCAATAAACGAAGTTGCTTCCATCAAAGATTGGAGGTCTGATGGATCCATCTCTTTCTTGATTACTCATGATTATAGATCTTCCTTCAAGCGATCAAGCTTCTTCTGAAGGACCTGCTATGATACCAATTGTTGGAAATAATACTGAGAGGGGGGCTGAATCAGTATTAGAAAGTCAATAATTTTTCATTTCCATAATCAGATTCATATACGCTACTTCAGTTAATGGAACTCACGTGTATACAGAACTGTGTTTAAGGTAACTAATGTATATCCAACAAACTTATCATTCAGTTAATTCATCATATGTTGATATTTTAATCAGTGCATTAGAACCATATAAATAGTAACCAGATGCAGTAAAAATAGAACAAACAAACACACACATGAACACAAGATATAAGGTGGAAACCTAATGTGGGTGAAAACCACCTGCTGCAATCGTCTCTATCTTCTTTTAATAGTAAGAAACTTCCTTTTACAATTTTTTGTCTGGTGCAGTCTTATACTAGTACGCAGGCTTCTACCTACAGAAGGCTACAACTCTCTCTCATTCTCCATCTTCTCCTGGAAGGGAGCTACAACCCCCTAGCTCTTGTACTAGCTGATATGTTTAGTAGTACGTAGGTGCCGGCCTACAGAAGGCTACAACCTTCTCTTTTCTTCCAGGTACCACGTTTCATAAATTTTCAGACTGGATCCATCAATAACATCATTCAATCATCAAATATTTATGCATCAACCAATTTCTTTTGCACCAACCACAACTGAATCAATCAATCACTTTAAGAAGCCTTCAATCTGATCCTTCAGAATGTTGTAACTAGAATATAGTAACCATAACCCAAGCGAGAACCCAGAACACTACAACAACAAACAGAAGTAGCCAAAACATATTTTATAAGGTATAAGCTACTTCCATGTGTCGAACCTGCATTCATACGCTCTTTTCTCAAGGAGAACCTGCGTACAGATCTGCAAATCAAATTAAATATGTATATGTTATTTTGATATGTAGAACCAATGTGTATATGCACCTTTTCTAAGGCGAACCTGCATACAGATCTGTAAATGATGATTTAAACATTACAACAATTCTAGACTTCATTTATACCCAAATCATCATATTTACACACTACGACATGCGCTAGTTATTCAAATAAATGATCAAACAATATAAAGATAGTTCACTTCAAGCCTTAAGATCTTGACCCAATGATCTTATCCTTCATCAAGCACTAAGGTTCATCCTTGGTTTAGATATAGCTATGCACCATAACCTAATAACTTGTATACTAAATCTTTCTCTTCATCAGATATTCAATACTTGAGTACGTTTTCCTAAGGATATTCTCCTCCTTTTATAGTCCTAGGCCTTACACAATACCATGGACCAAGACGACTTAGGACCAATACCTAGGGTCAATAACTTGGACCATATATCTTAGACCAATACCACGGTTCAAAATACCATGGACCAAAATACCATGGACAAAATACCATGGACCAAAACTTAGTTTTCCAAGATATACGCGCCTTTCATTCTATGAAAGTGCATGTGTACGTATACGCTCCTTTTGGTCTGTTAACCCGCGTGTATATGCTACTTTGTCAAGGTCAACCTGCATATACCTCACATTCCTCAGTCTGTGGAATGTGATCTGTAACTCTATGCTGTTAACCTGCTAAACTGTGATCCGTCTTCTGAGTGAGTTACCATCAAGGACAACACCTATGTCATAGTGCCAAATCTGAGTCATAATGCCAACAATTTTTAACAAATCAAAATGGTTCATGTTGATTTTTACCTCAAAAGCTTGATGTTGCCACACATACTAATAAAGAAAATATAAATATGGAACTGAGATGTTGTTGAGTTGATCCAAAATAGAGCCTTGATGTATGATGAACTTTTATGATAAATCTTATTTTGCAGGGAAAACATGAACATACTGCTAGTCATCCTGTAATAGAACCTACGAAGTAACAACCCCTGAGGTGTAACAACACCTATAGATTAACTACAATCACTCTAACATGGATGTTGAAGATTTTGAAGGGGGTGAATTATTGTTTTTGTGGATGGCCAACAATCAGTTTTCTTCCTTTTATTTGAAAACATGAAAGGATGCAACTACTACAAAATAAATGAAAGAGTATTGTTGAACCAATGTAAGATTCATTTTTGCCATCCCATAGGTTGTAGTAGCACTTTCTTCCCCCAAACTAAACATTTTCCCTACGATCAAAATTTCTACAAAACATATCATGAGCAACTTAAGTTAGTAATTCATCACCTAAATAACCTCATTAAAATTAACAGTGAAATAATTATGTTGAATGCCATGGCATTAAAGATGGATGAAAATAGGATATAAATAGGGTAAAAAGGATGACAAAAAATACATTCCTAAGATGAAATAATTATCTTTGTCTTTGTCTCTCAAAGTCCTACCATTATCCAAGTGTATAAAATTAACCCCCCTTATATGAGAAAATTAAATCACCTATGTTAAGGGTCCTACTTCCGTGAAAACCTCTTTATTTTCTACAAGACAAAACTTCTTAGCATTATACTTGAAGGAACTTAAAGTGATTCTTTGAAAGCCAAGATAGGAGGTGTATTCTTCATAGCTTTAAGTTGAATGAAAAGTGTTTCAAAATGCTACATGGGTAATTCTATTTGATCATGTTATAGGTGTGTCAATGTGTGTTATACACCTCCCTTACCTGGCACAGACCCGCTGCCAACAAGCCAGTTCATTACCCTGGTGGGTTTTCTTGTACTTCTTGATACATCCTTTTATTATTATTATTATTATTATTTTCTTCTATTAATAATAATATATATATAATAATTATATATATATATATATAATATATTATAGAAGAGAGAGAGAGAGAGAGAGAGAGAGAGAGAGAGAGAGAGAGAGAGATCACTCATGATATTTTAAGTAATGTATATTTCTCATTGGAATTCTTTTTAGCATAAGGAACTTGGGTTCTGTGAGAGTATTGTAAATTTTCTAAGCACATAGCTCATTATTCAAGTTAACCCATAGGTGACACCATTCACAATAGTCTTAAATATTAGCTATTTAATGTGTATTAGGTTGAAACATCTTAGATAATAATTGAAAGGCCCTTCCAATGTTCATGCTAGATTTCTAGTGAAAGTATATTGAGGTTTTATAGGAGTGGTCCCCGATTAGATGCTTTTTAACAATACCCTTTAGAGGAACTTAGAAAGATTTCTTGGATTAAAACTTTTAGAAAAACTAGACTTATATGGTTTATTCACCTGATAGTATTAATGTTTCTTGTTACAACCCCTAATTCCCCACATAATTTTAGTCTTATGAATAGGAAATGATAGTGACAATTGCCCCCCCTACAACTAACTCACTAGACGATCTTGGATAGGTGACATGGAGAACGATCATCCAATCAATAATCATAGTTACTTTACAGAATAATGAGGAATTAAGAGTGAATCACACCTAAAAATACCTACCAGAGAAGCATTTGATGTCTCCAAAATAACAATCAATGGTGATCAATGAGTTGCAACAGTTGCACCCTAGGATGTAGCAATGAATCTTAGGGAGTTTCACCTTCAAAAATAGTCAATAACTAAGTGTTGAAATCAAAAAATGTTGAAACAATTTTATTTTAAGATAGTATATATTTTTTTTATTCTTGTAAATGATCCTACCATACTTTACTTCAAGAAAGGAAGACCTCCTTAAAGTGTAGGAGTACTTCTAGTGCAACCATGTTCATAATAGATATAGAAATGCATTCATACTCATACTTAAAATATAATCTTTAATGTGTACAAGAGCATTAGAAACTAGTTTCTTTAATTGATATGGTGCCAAGACTTGTTTAATGATGGGGGAATGTTGTGTGTCGATAATTGTTTGGAAACAACCTTCAATGTGATACATATATTCTTGGCTCTTTGGTTCACTAACACTTGTTAACATATTTACCTTCGTTAGTTTGTATAGATCTCTCATGGCTTGTTGATTCATGTCTTGAAGGAATGAAGGATTTGGTGAGATGAAAGAGAGAAAATCTGTAATTCATGCTTCAATATTTTCTCTTCATTGATGATTTATTCTCTCTCAAATTTGCAAGGATGATCAATGAAAATTATTTGGCTTTCTCCTTAATATTTTTCATGAATTTCCTAATCTTCCCTTCAATGTTTCTCATGAGTCCCTTGTTGTTCTCCTCTTCCATGAGATGAAAATATATTTATGATTATGAGCAAGTTGTCCAAAGTTTTTACAATATATTTTCCCATCTGGATGGCCATTGTTTCAATAGTTTCAATAGTAACATTTGTAACAATAGTGATTTCTATAAAATTTTAAACATTTAAATAATGGTTGTTATAGTGGTTTCATCAGGAGATGTTACAATAATTCCAACAACAACTGATATAGTAATTTTAGTAGTTTCAACAATGATTGTTATACCAATTTCAATAGTTTTAGTAGTAGCAGTTTCAACAACAATTGTAACAAATATTTAAAAAGTTTCAGTAATAGTTTTTACGATATTTTCAACAATAATAGAAAAAATGTTACAACAATTTCAACATTTTCAATAGCATGAGTTGTAACAACAATATTAGTTGTAACAACAAATTCAACATGATTTTTAATTATGTATTGTTCCTCTAATGATCTCTATATTAAGGCTTGTTTCAAGGGTGAATTCTCTTGTTCATGCTTTGTGGTAACAACAGAACTTATTTTATACACTCCTCTCCTCGATCTAAAATATATGTCATTACATTCAATGGGAGAGTAAGTGATAAAGACAAGTTCTTCATTTTTTTGTGTAGTCATATTGTATGGATTTGGATTAGATTACATAGGTATTTGAGATCAAAGAGGAAGATTACTTGATTGTTCATTGGGTGGGAGTTGCAGTTTTTGTTGTTGGATACGTAGTTACGTTTGCATGGAAAATTTCCCTGGAAGGTGTTCAAAAATATAACTAGGTCCAGTCTTCATAATGACATGTAATTGTGACTTTCGGAAATGATGCAATAAAATTATTTTTGTAAGCCTTGGTTCATGGGTTTCATGAGAAAGTGATTTTATTTTAGGTGGCTCCCATTGAGATCCTTGGGATTTGCTATCAAGGTCAATGAATTATGTCATATATTAAGAGCTCTTCTTGAGCATATGTAAACTATATGTAAGTCAATCTTGCATCTAAAAAGCTCTCCAAAACGACAAGAACAATCTTCTTGATGTTAGCCTACAATATGAATTAAATAAACTTATGTCAACTCACCCAAAATGACACATCGGTTCACTATTCATGTTGGCTTGAGTACATGGACAAACTACTATAAATACCCAACTAGGATCTTCGCATAAGCATAGTTCAAAAAACTCGGGTACCTCTACAATTACAGTGGGTAATTATAGTGACAAAGTTTGGATGGAAAATAATAGTGAATATACCTCACAAATATAAGTTCTTCGATGGTGGAAATAGAGAACAAACTTTGAATGACTGAGTGGAGAAGACAGAACATAATTCAAAAAGTTTTCAGATGGGTACAATTCGGATCCCTCTGTGATTTCAAATACCTCCATATTGCAGTGACAATGCTTTGATGTTGAAAAGAGTCTACAATTTGGTAATATAAGAAGAATATGGTTAGGTGTAATTTCGGATGAATGAAAGAACCTCAATGCTACGACAGGAAGAAGATCCAATGCTAAACACATTCTCAATAATGATGTAATTCAGACATGCTTATAGTACAATGATATTATAGAGATGAATTTAGGATTTCTCTAGTAATGAAGTCTCAATGGGGGAATAATAATATAGAAGACAAAAGTAGAAGAGGACTCATGTCTTGGTCTTGGAGTGGCTAATAGGTCAAGGTTCTTGGTCTTCATATTCATCAATTGGAATATGTATAAGAAGAATTTGTGTGTCTTTTCCTCTCAAAGAGTGAGAGGTTTTGGCCCTAGCTCATACCCTACATGATGTGTCTCTTGTGTATTTATGTTCATCAATTGGTTACTGTTTGATGAAGAAGAACACTAATAATCTAACATGAAGAAAATCCTAATATAAAGAACTAAAACGAATTCACAAGTAGTCACTAATGAAAGAGAAATCCCCTAATGCTAATGCCCTAGATTTCTCAACATGGTAACAGAGTTAAGGTGTTGAAGTCAAAGGAAGGGCATCTAATCAAAGAGACATTTAAGGATCAAGTTTCAAGGAAGGCATCCAAGCAAGTTGAAGTTTATCAAATCAAAAGATCAATATCTACATTAAAGAACCAAACCCGAGATCGAAGAAGAAGTCTACAATGGCAAGATATTTTGTTTTTATAGTTATCATCAAAAGGCCACAATGACCCTCACCAAGTTGTCTACAAGATAAGATAGCTTGAAGGACTTTAAAGATGAGGATCACATCATCTTGGAGAAATTTGAAACTCTAAAAGAATTTCTTATCTACACTATAAGAGAAGTCTAAGTATATTGAAGCTGAGAAGGCATTGTAATCATTTTCAAGGTTATAAATCAAGCAAGGATCCTCTCCTTGTCCTTGAAGAAGTTCATCCAAAGAAGCAACAAATCATTCTCATCAAAAGGAGAAACCTTCTCTACTGAAGAAATACTTTTTTCATTTGGAAGAAGATCATCCAAGAGGGAGCTCTAACACATCTTCTTCAACCATCATCTAAGTGATAAAGGTGAAGATTTCTTATTCACTTGTCAAGTAACTATATTTCATTCCTTAATCAATTTGGTAAAATGACTTTGTGTTTGCATGAAGATCTATAAGTTGGATGGGTCATCGAAATTACTTGCATTAAAAAGGAGGATAGACATAGTCCCCTAAGAAGGTGAATTCATTGAACATATTAAAAGGCCTCCTCTGAATTCATGGAAAGGGATTCCTATGAAAGATCCTCTCATATAGAAATATTGGAGACATCAAAGAGATGTATATGATAAAATCATAAGAATACTCTCTAAAGAGGCAGGAAAGAACATCACATGACTTAGATTTGGTCTACACAAAAGTATAGGTACCAAAGGATGAAGGATGTCTTCATAAGATCTCATTTACAAGATCTAGGAAAGAAGATAATAATCATTGACATATAATTCACTAATTGATAATAAAGGTAACAAATATCCATGAGGATAATAAAGTTAACTCATTTGACAACTTGTGATTTATATGCAAGATAGAAGAAGACAATTTTAGGGAAAAAGTGTTGAATGATCAAATAAAAGGATTCAGACACTTTTTCGAAAGGAAAGAAGAACATAGCTAAGATTCAATGCTATGAACATTACATGAAATTTTGTCCTTAGCTTAAGAAGGACAATAACAAGAAGGATAGAGAAGAATTCCATTTCACCAAAGAAGTGGAAGAGGCTGAAAGGAGGAAGTCCAAGGAAGAGAAGCATTAAAAGAAAGAGATCTTCACATCCCCATAGGGAAACATGAAGGTCCGCTAGATAAAAATCTATGGTAGTCAACTTTGAAAGATATGGCTCTTGGTAACCTGATCTGATATTCACCCTATGAGTGACATCAGTTAAAGATTTATTTAACAAAAGGTATTACAGACTCATGTGCTGGTGTGTGTTCTATGTTATTTAAGCAATGGATTGATTAGATTGCCAATACACAGACATTTTAAATGGAAAGACAACAGAGAAATACAATAAGCAACCACAAAGACACAAGCAATTTTAATAAGGAGTTCACCCTATTTTCCAGGGATACGTCTCTGGTCCAGCTTTCAGTGGTGGCCTTGTTTTATTGGGTCTTTGAGTAGAGAATTACAATGCAGCGACTCAATATGAGTTCTCCTGATGTAGGTTCGCTTGCCAGGGTGGTTTCTTGGATTTCCCAAGCCACTGGAGTACATAGACTCTTCTTTTTCCTACAAGCTCTATGACCTTCTGGTCTATAGTGGAAGGAGCCAAATGGGATGCTCGATCTAGACAGATTCGTCTATGGGATGGCTTGAATCTCTCAAGCTCTCTAGTGCTCGATGCTGCCGCTGGTCAGCTCGGCCCTCTATCTATCTCTACTTTTTCTTAACTGCCTCTTCTCTGGTTTCTGTCTCCTAGTGTTCAACTGTGTCTACTTCCCACTTTATTTGATTGTCTCTGTTCATGGCTTTTAATCATTCGAACCCATGCCCATTTGGTTTCTCTTCCGCCTCTGTCGATTCACCTTCTGGAGCTACGCTTGGAGTTCCCTGTTCGGCGTCAGCATGAACGGTCAGGGTGTGGCCACGTGTCCCCATATGAACAGCTCCAACCTGCTCATCAGTTCATTTCTTCAGTTACATTGTGGATGCATTCTTCCTCCACCATGGTGGTCAAACGGACCTCAAATCTTTACAAACGCGACTTAATCCTTCATCAATTCCACTTACTCCATCAGGCGCAATCTCAGCCATCCGATCTGGATTCCCCAAATCCAATGTCATACGCACGTTTTGCATGGTTGACTGCTCGACTGATAATGCGTGATCAACCGCGGTTTTCTCTCTCCTCCACCACCACGTGTCAATCATTGAGTGGGATAACTCTGCTTTCTCCAAAACCATTTACCGTTTGAGGGTGCCCCAATCAATACCACTGGTTTCCAAAGTGCAGGTCCCACCTTGTGCAATTAGCTCTTTTTTCCTTTTCGCCACCGATTTCCAAGTGCTCGGGCTTCCCCCATTTCGACCCTATTTTCCCAGCGAATTGCGCATCAAAAATCACCTCCTTTTCCCAATTCGAGGCTCCCAGGGGCTACTTTGACCTCCTGCGCAGTCTCCATGGACCTCGGTTAGCATGCTTTGACCGAGGTCCTCGTCTTTCCACGCTAGCTTCCATTGCCACTAGTTTAGGATGTTCTTGATCATTGTTTTTGGAATTTTTAGAGACTCGTCCTGACCTAATACAGTCGTGGTTCTTTGCCAGTCTTTGATGGATCCAATTCGGATCATAACCTCATTGAAAGATCAAAGGAATAAGTCATCCAAGACAAGAATCATCATAATTTGGTTTAAAAGGGAAACATTTGTTGAATAAGAATATGCGAGATGGAATCCTCATTATAGGATTCACTAATCTAGAAAGGAAGTAAGTGTTTCATCAGGAACTCCAACTTGTGGAGTTCATGGGATGATGGTATGATGACATAAGAGATGAAGTATATGAAGGGGTTGAAGATATTTTCAATCAAGGAAGCTACTTAAAAAAGCGTAGATGACCTAAAGGTAAATAATGTATGCTTGTATTTAATGTTATAAAGTCATTTCATATGGTTGTAGGTAACAATGATCACTACTTCTATTTTGAGAAGCATTATCAAAGGAAAGGAATATCCTCCTATGAAATAATGTGAGAAGGAATGAGTCACACTAGATGAAATCAACATAATATGTACGCATATTAAGTATGAGGTGGTTGACTACGATTGGGGAACTCTTATTGAAAGCCCCTGGGAATGAAGTGTGTGAAAAGGTAGGAAGATGTTGTGATAATATGCAATGAAGGTAGAAGGCATTCAACATATGGATTCCAAGAAGATTTGACTAGAAGATCTCCCAGAAGAATGTGAAGACTCTGATGGAAGTTGGAAAAATATAGAGACCCTTGACACTAAATATCTATGGGAGATGTGTCAATCTTCATGCAGGATGCTAATACTTACATGAAGATGTCATGGTGAAAGATCACCACAAAGATAAATCTGATTTGAAGTGTTAAGTGATTAGTTTTGAGCTAACATATGGTTGGGCTTATGTATGACTATCAAAGGGAAGATTTTTGAATGACTTCTAAGTGGATCATATAGAACGATATAATGTCCTTCCGAGAAATATGGCATGAAAGAAGAATGACATGAAGCAAATCCAAATGGAAAATCTGATGGATAACTTTTTGATGAGTTAAGGACATGATTAACTCATGGCAAAAAGTGATGAATGATTTGTTCCCTATATATAGAAGTTACCAAAATGTTGAAGATTCCATTAAAATAAATTCATGACATCAAAGAAAGGAGTTCTTAATACAGTTGATTGTTGCTATAGGTCTCTGATCAAGAGGGAGCATGAGAAGAAGTTTCTTACTTGGAAGAAACTCAGAAATTCCTAAGCCGGGAGCTTAGGTACATTCTCCTATGATAGGAATGAGTACATTCCTTTAATGGAATAAAACCTCCTAGTATAAGAAAGGAGTGATATACATGTTGTTCTATGCTTCACCTGAGAAGACATAATGGAGGATTGAGTAATCATTTCGCATTTGATGCTCTTGTGGGATGAGATAACAAATCCCATGAAAGATTATTTGTGGAGGACCAATATTTGTTTGGGCACTGGGGAGTCCAAGAAAATAATAGTCCTTATGGAGCATATCCTGAGAGAAACTGGGTAGGGTATGTTATGAGAGATACCATGATGAGCATGTTTATAAATCATTAGTCTCACCAACATTTTTCTCTAATCTTATGGAGAGATAGAGTTGTTAGTCAAGGCCTTACTATATAAATGTTGGTTGGTATGGTGATATACAAATGAGTTAGAAATCCAAATTATTCTTATGAGAAATTCATCGCATTGAGAATGACCAAGTACCATTATGAATATCTCCCTATTTAAGCGGGAGTTTACAAAAATGTAATTAGGTTTCGTCTTCATAATGACATGTAATTGTGACTTTCGTAAATCAGGTAATCAAATTATTTTTGTAAGCCTTGCTTCATGGGTTTCATGAGAAAGTGATTTTATTTTAGGTGGCTGCCATTGAGAGCCTTAGGATTTTCTATTAAGGTCAGTAAATTAATGTCATGTATGAAGAGATCTTCTTGACCATATATAAAATATATGTGAGTCAATATTGGATCTAGAAAGCTCTGCAGAAAGACAAGCACAATCTTCTTGATCTCATCCTGCAAGATGAATTAAATAAAATTATGTTGTCTTACCCAAAATGACACATCGGTTCACTCGTTCACATTGGTTTGAGTACATGGACTAACCACTATAAATACCCAGCTAGGATCTTTACATAAGCTTAGTTCAAAAAAGTCGGATACCTCTGCAATTTCGTTGGGTAATTATAGTGAGAATGTTCGGATGGAAAATCACAGTGAATATACCTTGCAAACCTGAGTTCTTAAATAGTGGAAACAGAGAAAAAAATTTGCATGACTGAGTGGATAAGACAGAACATAATTTGGAAATTTTTTGGATGGCTACAAATCAGATCCCTCTGTGATTGCAGATACCTCTATATTGCAGTGACAATGTTTTAATGCTGGAAACAATCTACAATTCAGTAATCTAAGAAGACTATGGTTAGGTGTAATTTCGGATGAATAAACGAACCTCGATCCTACCACAGGAATGAGATCCAATTATAAACAAAATCTCAATAATGATGCAATTCAAACATGCTTACAGTACATTGATATTACAGTGATGAATTTCGAATTAGTCTAGTAATGAAGCCTCAGTAGTAGAAGAATAATCTAGAAGACAAAAGCATAAGAGGGATCATGTCTTGGTCTTGGAGTGGCTAATAGTTCATGGGTCTTGGTCTTGGTATTTGTCAATTATAATCTCTATAAGAAGAAATTTTGCTGGTTTTCCTCTCAAAGTGTGAGAGGTTTTGGCCATGGACCATAGCCTACATGATGTGTCTCTTGTGTATTTATGTTCATGTATTAGTTATTGTTTGATGAAGAAGAACACTAATAATCTAACGTGAGGAAAATCCTAATTGAAAGAAGTAAGAATAATTCACAAGCAGTCACTAATGAAAGAAATCCTCTAATTCTAATGCCTTAGATTTCTAACTAGAAAGGAGGCTTCAAACTATCCTTGAGGCCATGAAATTATCTGATTCATCGGAGAGGGTCGTTGTGGCCATAGTGTGGGCTATTGAATCAGAATAGGACTAGGAGTTTTCCATGGAACTATGAGATTATAAATTTGTTGAGGATCATACATGTTAGCCCAAGTACCAAAAAATGATGACCAATTTTGAATTATACCTGGTGGTCAAGCTTTTCATTGATTTTTTGTCTCCTCACCTGATTCCCTCAACATTGCTTTTAATTCTGGAAGCCATGGGAAATACTTCATTAAGTGATCCTTCTCACAAATTCCATAGACTTTCACACTATTAAGTGGGAAATATCTGAGGGAGTGCTTCTTCCTACAATTGGAGCAAAATATTGGAAAAGAATTTTCATCTTTAGCCTAGTTCTCCTTTTCTTGCAAAATAGTGAATGATGAAGACAAAAAGCTAATGATATTAGTTTTAAAATTTTGAAACAAAATATTGATTTCCACCATTGTGGCTTTTCCATTGTCTAATTTATGCATCTTAACAAAATTATCTTATCATCCTCTCATACTCCTCATTAATAGATTCCTCAAAGAACCATTTCTTCATTATTCAACAAGCTTCTTCAGTTAGTTGACTACTCAATTTAATTGGTCCATTTTCTATAAACTCTAGTGATCTCCTAGCCTCTCTCAAATACCTCTATTATTCTAGTTTATCTTCCTCTATTTGCATCTTCTTTCATTCACAAGAATTAATTATGTACAACAACGTTGATTTGTTGAGATCCACTAAAGGTGGATCTAACCTCCTCTACAAGAAAATATTAAATCTAAGCCTAAGATATCTAACTCCTCAACAAATCTCTCCAAATAGTACATTACATGTTGAGGAGGATGTAATCCCTAATTTCCTAAATAAATATATATTTAGACTAGAAAATGAAATCCTTATCTTTTAATTTCATAAATTTGACTTAAATTAAATTTAAGGGTGCCCACTCCCTTTATTAAATGTGAGAAGTCTCCTAGGTTTTTTTGATGTGTAGAATGCTCCTACATCGCACTGTGCACCTAATTTGAAGAGAAAGAGAAATATTTGCACTATTATTTTTAAAACTCTCTTGATATTTTTTATTCATTGTGCTCAAGATGTATACAATGATTGGTTATTTTTACTTTTTCCCATGATGACGTTATACGCAAAAATATCCAATCCAATTCCTCATTACATGTAGAATTTAATTTTGCATTAAATGAGTTTCCACATTTTGAATTTGAGTGAAAATATAAGGAGATAAGTCAAGAATAGAAAAATAGATGGTAGTTTTATTTCTTTTCTTTTACAAAATCATATTTTTGTTTTTTTTGTTTGTTTTTTTTTTTTTAAAGACTAACCTAAGTACTCACGGGGGATTTGAACCGGTGACCTATCGCAAGGAGTGCCTTAAACAAGCGTACCCATTCACCGTCCATTCAAAGCCCCCGTGGGAAAAATCATATTTTATTTTATTATTATTGTTATTATTTCATTATTTTCATTACGAATCCCATTTTAGACCTTAAAATTCCCCTAATGTATTTTATGAGTTTTTTTTTTTGAAGTAATTTCTTCATTCTTACTCCAAGAATGTTTGGGTTTCTAGCATGTAGGTTTCCTCTCCCATTATGATTCCTAAAGATGGTATTTCTTCCAACATAAGTAACCCAAATTTTGGTATATTTTTGGTCATTCATCTTGTATCACTCAGAAATTAAGGATGTTATACCTAGTGCATACCTCTTATTTATTTTCTTCTTGTTCTAGTTGATCTATTTTCTACATCTTTTATGTATTATTGTTGGTTAACTATCTACAATTTCATCATGAAAACCATTTTGAAATACACCACACGAAGATTAAAGTGCTAATGTGATACCATATTCATCTATCATTATCTATTCTTCCAATGAGAAGGCCAAATATACCTCATCTTTTGGTTTCAAAAAATTAATTTGACTCGTAGTATTATTGATACATAGACTCAATAAACTGTGTGCAATTAAATTAGATATCTACAATATATAAACACATTGCACTCCCTCCTCCTATCAATAGGTTTCATTACTAGGTTATTAATACGTGGATAGTCATTAGGTAGCATTAATATGCTATCAATAAAAGTCGTTGGATGATGATTGAGATAATATCTCAAAATTTTCCTCTCTAATAGAAAATAGTTATTGTTGACAACTAATCCTCTGCGATTGGGTGAATTTGGAATGTGAACAGTCATCAAGAAGATGAACTAAGCAGTCACATTCTTATATATAACAATAGCTACCTAATGAAATAAATGAATCAGTTTTTCTGCCAAATCTGGAGTTACTCCTGGCCTGACATGGTTTCAGAGCCAGCTCCTTTTTAGCTCTCATGCTCCTTGTAACTCCTTTGTCTTCTCTCCATATACCTGCGCTGCTCCTCCAGAGCTGCTCCTAACATTTCCTGCGCCCTCTGTTTGTCATATTTTATATACTTAGGCCTGACATGGTGGGCAGGTCTGAACGCTGAACGCCATAACATTTTTTGCCATAACCTACGCTCTGCCCAGCCATGATTGAAGACTGAAACTTCAGTAACTGCGTTATTCCACAAATGGCAGTATGGTGAACCTAACTTGAAGCAAAAAGATTGTTCTGCGATGATTGTTGGAGTATGCATTCAATCCTGTCGGTGATTGCTAGAAGCCCAGACGTTGTCACATGAATGTTTGCTGGAGCAGAACGTTTGAGATTCTTCAAACAGAGGCTGCGTGAATGGTCAAAGGAGCCATTTCATTTTTCTGAAAAAAAAAAAAAAAAAAAAAAAAAAAAAAAAAAAAAAAAAAAAAAAAGACAGTAAAACTTTTAGGTAACAAAATATTGTATCACCGTAGGATGGATTGTGCATGAAACAGTGCGATTTTTGGAACCTTTCTTGTGAGATATTGCTAAAGTTATTTATTTCTGCGCACACAAGCTTGAAAGAATGTCAGTGACAGAGCTGGGCTTTGCGTTTTAAAAAAAGAAAAGGCTCATTTGAATGCGTTGAATGATGGTTTTAACACTGTCCAATTTTTAACACAGTGTTTGAATTGTTGTGTACGTTGTTAAATTAATGTTTATATGGTATTTGAAACACTGGTATGGTGTATTGAACTGCGTTGAATGTGCTGACATGGTATTAATGCTGTTTATATGGTATTTGAAGTGCTGAGGGTTGTATTAACACTATGGTTTATATGAGCTGTGCACTATGGGTTGCATTAACACTGTGGTTTATATGAGCTATGCGATGTGGGTTTATATTTTCGTTGTGGGTTTATGCATAGAATGGTATATATTAACCAGCATATATATATTGAATAGTTTGTAGATATGCGTTGAATGGAATATGAACTAAGTTTGTATAATGGAATATGGTGGATGTATTATATGAGGATCTTTTTATAAACATTGGAGGGATTTGAAGAAACATAGTACATAAAAGTATTTGAAATCTTTTTGCCTTTTTTAGTACAATTTCACTGTATATCAGCAGAAGTATTATTCTATCAGCAGAAGTTATTTTTTTCACAGAATGCTTTCAATCATATCCATGGTGGGAATAGTTCTCACTGGCAAGGAGAACTATCCTGACTGGTCCCAGATGATACAACACACCCTCATCTTCAATGAGTTGTGGAAAGGAGTGTGTGTTGGAGAAGGAGACAGTGACCCAGAAAAGCCTACATTAGACAAAGAGCTCGCCATTTGGGAAAACAAGAACAGCAAAGCTTATGCATTAATTGCAGCATCTGTAAATAAAGAGGTGAGTCGCCATATTTCATCATACTCAACTGCCTTTGAAGCTTTACAAAAGCTGAAAGAACTCTATGACTCACATTCTGCACTTGAAGTCGTCCAACTCATGATTAAACTCTTCACTCTTGAACTACAAAATAATGATCTTCTTGCTCTTGCATCTGAAATAAAGTCTATAATGCATGATATCAAATCCACTAAGGTTGAGCTAGATATCTCTCTTATTGCTTTTCTCAAGGAACTTTATCCTACATACTCCAATTATCTTGAGTCTTTGCAAGAAAATGGAAATCTCAAAGATATAACCCTTGACTCTCTTGTGAAAAAGTTTGCTGAAAGAGAAAAAGCCTTTGGAAAGAAGATAGCCCCTGAATCTTCTGAAGAGACTGTATGCCTTGCTCATAAAGAAAAGTATCCTGCTCAAGATTCTACAAGAGGAAGAGGTGGACGAAGAGGAAGAGGACGATATTTCAGAGGCAGGGGGGGAAGACATTCTCAAGGAGAAAAGGCAGATTTACATTGTATTCGCTGCAAAAGAAATGGATCACATGATGCCTCTACGTGCAAGCTACCATGGGCAAAATTGAGCAGAGAAAAAACCAACAGAAAGGTAAAACTGATGATACAGACAAAGGTAAAGCACCTGAATCCGCTCACTATATTGAGGCACAATGTAACATTGGAGTAAATGAAGATTTGTTTAACACTTCACTGGCTTCCTGGAAAAATGATTGGTTGCTTGATTCAGGAGCAACTTGTCACATGACTCATAGAAAAGACTTTTTTGAAGATCTGACAATGTTGATGGAGTAGTATACTTTGCAGATCAGTGAAAAATCAAGCCATCAGGGCTTGGCACAATCAGGCTTAAACTGCCTGGTCTCTCAGACTTTCTTCTTGATCATGTTTTATATCTCCCGCAGCTCAAGAGAAACTTGCTGTCCTTGGTCCACATCCGCCAGCAAGGTCACTCCATTCATATGTTTTATGGCAAGCTTGAGGTGAGAAAAGCATCTGATCACTCACTTGTCATGAGGGGAATATAAGAAGAAAGACTTTTCAAACTGCAAGGAACATCTGCTCATGCACAACATTTCTCATATATTTCTCATCATGAAGAAGGTACACTTCCATCAAGTTTATTATGGCATGCTAGATTTGGACATTTAAACTATGACAGTCTTTGTTTATTGAAGAAAAATGGTGTTGCTGGTTTGCCTACAATCCTAGAAAACTTAAGCAATGTGATGCTTGCATTCTAGGAAAGCATAGCAAACAGCCTTTTCATGATTCACATTCAAGAGCACATAGAAAACTTGAACTCATTCATTCAGATTTATGTGGTCCAATGCCTGTTCCTTCTGCAAATGGAAATAAATATATCATGACATTTATTGATGACTACACCAGAATGTGTTGGGTTTATTTATTGAAGAACAAATCTGATGCTTTCCTAAAATTCAAGAATTTTCATAAATGGATTGAAAATGATGCACAATCTCATATTGGGTCTATTCGCACTGATAATGGAAAAGAATATACATCAAATGAATTTGAACAATATCTTCGCCAACATGGGATTAAACATCAAACAATTGTGCCTTATAATTCCCCACAGAATGGTGTAGCTGAAAGAATGAATAGAACAATTTTGAATATGGTACGATCCATGCTTTTTTTCAAAAATGTAAAGATAATGTTTTGGGCTGATGTTGTTCTATGTGCTGCATATATAAAGAATAGATGTCCATCTAGTGCTATAAGAAACAAGACTCCTTATGAACTGTGGTATGGACATGTTCCTTCGGTCAAACATCTCAGGATTTTTGGTTCCACCTGTTATGCTTTGATACCAAAGGTACATAGAAACAAACTTGGTGCTAGAAGTCGTAAGTGTATTTTCTTGGGATATTCAAATACCTCCAAAGCATACTGCCTCTATGATGAAGAAAATAAAAAGTTTGTTA
>APFE031483818.1:8358-26739 GCA_000404065.3 Pinus taeda | reverse complement strand
GACACCTAATCCTCTGCGATTGGGTGAATTTGGAATGTGAACAGTCATCAAGAAGATGAACTGAGCAGTCACATTATTGTATATAACAATAGCTACCTAATGAAATAAACGAATCAGTTTTTCTGCCAAATCTGGAGTTACTCTTGGCCTGACAGTTATATCATATGACCATATAGGAAATATATAAGATATATCAATATTATTGTATGACATGGCTATACATTTGTATTTATCTCTTTTATGCTCACTCCCATCATTTTTATTCCACCTATTGAGATCAAAGAAGGGAATCCATTTCTATGAATTTAATAATATTCTCAGTTTCATATACTTCTACTCCAAATGGTGAAATGTCTTTCTCTTCTAGTAGTGGTATGTATGATAATAATTACAATGGTGATCTATCAATTACCTTCATATTGGTAGACTCTAATTCCTTGCAACCCCTATGCTTAGTCATTCCCATCATCACTTGCAGGAGCTAATATATCATATTCAATATTCTTTCATATTTTCATCTCCTTGTCACTCCTTTTAATGGAATTGCATGTAGTAGCTCTTGCACTTATTATGTGGCTCCACCAATGCATAATCCATAGTATCTCTTCCTATGTCCCCCTCTTGAGATCCTTAGAAACACAAATCAAATACCTCAATCCGCACTAATACAAGTTCCAAAACATCCTTCTTCCCAAGGGAATCTCTATGTGTATACCAATAAAATTAATAAGAAAAATAAAACAAAGATTTATGTGAGCATATAGAATTAAGTGGCTAGTAGAAATCCACCTAATCAATCTCTTAATTTAGAGTTAAATCTATTTCCACAAACCAAAATCAAAATCACAATAATCATCCAAAGTAAGAAAATAATTCTCAAGTATGAACAAATCATTATTATTCATTTTACAATGTGTATCGACATTATACTCATGATTGTACCCTTTTACCAAATCCCATTAGTTGTTGGAATAAGTAGTTAAATGTGATTCTACCAATGCTTCTGAAAGTCAAGTTAGTTCTCAACTTACACCTATTATTGGTTCTCAAACTGTTTTATTTCAAAACCCATTTCATCACTAGGGTTTAGACACAAAACAATTGAGTGAACCTTACTGCAATCAACCATCCAATATCTGACTCCTCTAGATATCCTTCATTCCACATACATTTACATAAAAAATTATAAATCAACATTCAAACATGGAGAGATTTGTATGGTTCACCACACAATTTTACAAATATTAACAAGAATAATGGACCACCCCATAGTCATCAACCTTTTCAAATTATGTCACCAAATTTTGACCCTACTTGTAAGGTACCAAATATGATTTATGTCATAATGTTTGTAATCCTAATGCAAGGGATACCCATAACTATAACACTATTGTTGATTTAGTGTAGTATTGTGTTGCCATGTCTACAATACAAGTCCTTTAGAATTTCCTTTACAATTAAATCCTTACCTTTTTCTCTAGGCGTATGCATTCCATATAAATCGAGGCTAGGAATATTCAAATTAAATTAGGAGAAACCTCATTTTCCTTCAACTATTACATTTCAAATAAATATAATCATAAATAATTTTATCATTCACTATTACATTAAAAATTAGGGGAATTCCACATGCATTATGTCCACTTTATATTTGGAAGCTTCTCCATAGTTTATCTCATTTCCCATGACCATTCTTGTGTATGATGGTTCTCCTCCCTAAACACAACAAATTCTCCAAAATGTTTCTATTGAACAAGTTGGTGGGACTATACTAATTGAAATTGAATTTGTAGACACCCAAATTAACTATAACATTTTTTAGGATGTAAGCACATGTACACCATGAAGTATATTGAATCTCTATTTTGTTTTCTAGTTATGTTCCCCCATCCGATAAAGTTCATGAATTTGAATCAACATATGCATGATGATCTTAAATTATTAACTATTCTAGATATTATTTTATTCACCCTTGAATGAATCCGTTTTACATCTTCACTTTTTGAAGTTGGTATGGGTGTCTTCAAGGACCCTTATTTGATTTGTAACTTTTCTATAACACTCCCAATTTTCCCCTTTTGAAGGGACATATTATATGTGTAGAATCACACATGAAAATCCCTCTACTTAAGTAAATAATGAACCTCATCCCCATCCTATGATAGGAAATCTAGGCATGACATCATTTATTGGACAAATTCATTCTCGTTCCTCCCCACAACATAGTGGAAACCTTGTGCATTGTGAAGTCTCAGTCCTCAAACCTAATCCTTAATCTCCTAAACTGTGCGATTACACAATCACCTAGCCTTTGATTCCTTCCAACAATGCGCAGTGGGATATATTAGTGCTCATGCCCTCAACTCAGCTCCTTGAATCCCTCAACTGCATAATCCTCAAGCCAAGTCTAACATGAACTACACATTGCATAGTCTCAAGGCTCAAACATGATCCTTGACTACTAGAGCTATGCAATTACACAGTCACTAAGCCTCTCCCTTATCCTACCACTCAGTTCTACCTCAGTTAGTGGATCATCACGCAACATCTTATAATAAGGATTTATCTGACCGAGGTTGTCTTTTCATGAGTGAAGTTCAGATGCAGTTACTTTATCATGCTATGAAAAGATGATGAAGAAGGAGATGGATGAGGAGACCATGCTATAAGACACCTATGTAGCTGCAAATATAAGTTGATCAACTTGCGACAACAACTCTAGATCTAATATCACTGAAGGCTCCTCAACTTTATCCATATGAAGGTGTAAAAGGATATTATTTTCTATCTTCAACGAGACAAAAATAAATAAAAAAAACAAAGAATGACTTGACATTTCCAGGTCATCATGTAGTTCATGTCATCAGTTTCATGTCATGTTGCATCATGAGCCATCATGTGCCACATTATTTTGTGGATTATCTAAATTCTTATTTGAAATGTATTGTAAATTGCAAGTCCAAAGGCCATGTACAGAATGTAAAGAGTCATGTAAGAGTTGAAAAGTCATAAGGAAGTCAAATAATCATGAGGGTAGTCCAAGAGTCATGAGGGAGGTGAAGGATCACCCCATTTTACATATATACACCCTCATTGCACAAGTAAAGGTAAAAAAGTTGAATTTTCACCTTGGATTATCCCATAAAGCATAAGAGGGACAAGTGAGTTCTTTTGGAGAGAAAGTAGTGGCTTCAGTGCTCCCTATTAGAGCTAGTGGTGTTCGTTGTATACATGTGTATTGGGACTTTTACTTAATATTTTGACCCTAATGGCCAACATGTTATTCATGTATGGATTATGAATATTTGTAATATTGTTCTATAAATGTTTATGATTCATGTTTGTGTCCACTTGTACTAATGTAGTTGAACTATTTCAGTTATTTTAATTCTTATCATATAAATAATGTGTTGTAATGGTTGCAATGATCGTCCCATCCTTGTGGACTATTTCACTTGATGTTAGGTGAATATTTATTTTTTATGTTCATCTCTACTAGGGTGGTATTACCTCTCTCTTAGAGGCTCACTTCCTTTTCCCTTCACAGTATAAGAACCCTAATAAACCTACAAGTGAACATTCACCAAGGACACCTACTTATTGCTTGAAGTCACATATGTGATTCTATCTCTTGCTGATAGTTAAAGCCAAGGAAAAGCTTTAAGAAAATGGTGTTAGAATATTATATATTACGAAGTAATGGAACACATAAAAATATTGCACAAATAAAACACATAAAACAAAAGAGACACAGACATACGTGGTTTTCCCAATTAGGGCTATGCCCACAGAGAAACGACCAGTCGTTCCTTTTATATTATCCAAAAAAATGAAGAGATACAACCTAAAACAGATCCATTGTAATTCTTTCTTCACTCTCACACAATATACTCTCTCTTTCTTGCTCATAATAGACATCTAGATAGCCACAATAAAATTGTCGCATATATGGCAAGGGGTTTCCTTCGAGGGAAAAAATAACCTAAATTAAACATAACTTCTACCGTCAAATTTCCACCTAATGAACTGCTACAAGTAATGCTTCCATGTCATGTGTAGTTTCATTGTGAGCCCCTAGGTATCAGTCTAGAAGATGTTGATTCCTATCTTGTGAGTTGGAATCATGATCGAGATGTGTCATATTCAGTGTATTATGTCCTATATATTTGTAATTATTGTAATCAATAAATGATTGAAGAGTGATTTATGTTGTGTAAAATTGCACTCTTTGCTCTGGATCTCAATTTTTAATATGGTATCAGAGCTAAATATGGCTTTATTCCCTTACAAGAAGGGTAGGAAGCTGTGAGACAGTATTGAGTGTTATTGTTCTGTACATAGATAGATGAATATGTGTGTGACAGTTGATTTCTATTGTGAGCTTTATTTCTCCCTGTTTAAATATGTGTGTAAGTGTGGTTTTCTAGATCGGGATTTGATCTTAAGAGAGAATCCCGCCCCATTTTCTTTAAGAGATCTACAGCTCCAAGGATCTACAAATTGTTTCCTATCATTGTATGAGGCATAGGGAGTGACATAAAAACTATGCATAGTTCGCTATGCTTAGATCTATTTTTTTTTAACGATTATTGATTGGTTGAGTGTTGAATCTAAGTGTTGTGAGGAGCCAACACAATGATGCAAATATGTTAAAATAAATAGATCTACTTAAAGATATCACCCTAACATAAAATAGGGCCAATAACTACACGAGATTCGAGATCCAAGGGTTCCACCATCAGAAAGGTCACAGAACATTGTGTGGCACGTTTTTTTTTCGAGTCTCCTCGATTTGGTTTGTGCCGCATGAATATTTGTACCATGAAATCAGTGTTTAAAGAGTATCATATTAGGGACAACATGAAGGTGTAAGAGGAGGATGAAATATGGAAATATTTGAAGAAAACATCCAACGATTTCCCCAAAAATCCAAATCCCGAATCCCTTATTAAATTCTAGCATTTAGAAACTACAACATGGAATTTAGAAACCATGGGCTTCTTCTTATAAGGCATCAAGCATAGGAATGCATCGACTGTTTCAGAGGCAATCAAAATGTATCGCTTAGTCTTAGCCTCCAGAATGAGATTGAATATCCATCAAAATTCATCCTTTGTAGTCAGTTGAGCTTCTGGAACAATTGGCAGAGATGGACAAAACAACAACACAAAATGTGAGCATTAGTTATTGTATTTTATTTTTTCGATTTCAATTTCTCTCTTGACCAAAATAGGGATCTCTTCATCATCAACACAAACCTAAAGTGAGACAACATGATTTGTCTTTCTTAATTCATGCCAGAGCTTCCAATTGATGGATATTTGTCGGGCACAGATAGATACAGAAGGAAATCACCCAAGCATTTGAAAAATAAGAATAAAATCGAACAAAAGACCAGGGAAAAAGGTTGGAATTAAAAATAAATAAATTAATGATGATCTTGTGTGGAGCCATGGAATATTTTAGCTGAAGTATTGGTAGACGACGTTGGTAGACAGGCAATGGAGGCCATCCAGAATTTTGTATTTGCACATATTTTTCCCTATGTTGAGTTTTTCAAATTAGTGTGGTGAATTTTGTGGATTTTTTTTGTTCTAGTTTATGGCGTGAGCTAAAGGTTCATTGAGCTAAAGTTGAAATTTTATAATTTTTGTGTGATAATATTAAAAAATAAAAATTAGTGGTTCTTAAACTGGAAGCACTGGTGTCTGAAACATCAATTCCTATGTAAGTTCAAGTTGTTTGATCAACTCTTGAGAACATTCAGTATCCATGCCTCCATCCTATCAACTGACGAATAGTCAAAAGTGAAATATCTGACAGATGATGGTTGGTCCATATGATGGTTCATTACTTAACAACTCTTATTGCAAAAGCCTCGACGAGCAGAGGTGTCAATATTGTTGATCTTTCAAAGTTCATCAATGATGGTCAGAGGTGGTTACGTTTTAAATGGAGGTCAAGTGATAGCTCGAAGATGTGGTTATGAAAGAGCAAAGTTTGCGAGATTCCAGAATGGATGTGTGTTGATGAAGGCCAGTCATACATATATTATATTTTTTATGTAATATGTTTTACATGTAAGCACTAAGGGAGGATGCTGGAAGTAATGCTTCCATGTCATCTGTAGTTGTCATTATGAGTACTTAGGTGTCAATCTAGAAGCCGTTGATTGCTATGTTGTGAGTTGGAATCATGATCCATATGTGTCATAGTCAGTTTATTATGTCCTATATATTTTTAATTCTTTTGATCTATAAATGATTGAAGAGTGATTTGTGTTATGTGCAATTTTTTTTTTTTTTTGCTAAGAAAGAGTGGGACCTTCGTTACCAATAACAAAATACAAAATTTACAGAAAGCCACTCAGAAGAGTGGAGAAGGAGAACTGCCCCCCAAGGAACCAAGAACAGGCCAAGGAAAAAGACTCGGCACCAAAAACCCACCTTCCAAAATAACAAATCTCAACAAGGAAAGCTAAAAAGAACCAAAGTTATGGACGAACCAGAGCCAAAGATAAAGGGGCCCACTGGTCCTCCAAGACCTGGAGAGAACCATTCCTGAAAGAAATGAAACAACAAAGAGGGGACCACGCTAGACCTACTGAATAATTTAGCACTGGAAGCTGCAAAGAAGAACCATCGGGCCCTAACCAACGGCTCGACCATCCTACCTGACATAACGCTCCCATCAAGAAAGCCTGTCAATAGCGAGCTAGGGGCCCCACGAAATTTCTCAAATGATCTAGAGCGTTGAATAACTTCGCCCCATCAGACGGCAGAGTAGAATATCGCGCACCCGAAGTGCACGACCTTTAGGCAGCGGGGAGAGTGGTTTATGGAACGGGCCTAGCACCACATGTCAAGCACTCTATGGCATCGCTGCCAAAAAATTAAAACCGCTTTTGCCATAAAAGGGTTGCGATCGCTGCAAATCCGCTCAACTCTCCACAAAACCCCGCCAAAGGGTTAGATCACCTGACCCCCCCAACTTGCCTACTCTTTGGCCGCCGCAATGAATGATCAATGGAATCGCAATCGTTGAAATAAAACCGCTTACCAGGAAAGCAATGCTCGAACCACTAGAAACCACTGAGGCTCAACCCTCCACACGAATCCGGCAAGGAAAACTGAACTGGTAACTGAAGGGACATAACTCCTGCCACTTTCGCTCTAACGAGGAACCCATAACCTGAGAATGTTTTGTAGAGGCAAAAAGCATCGCCTCAAAACCATCCGCAAACCAATGGCGGCCAAAGGGACAATAAAGAGTCTGAGGAATCATTAGCTGGGAAGGCTTCACTTCTGCAATAAACCCTTCCACTACAACGGACTGCCTCTATGTCCTCTACTGCTTGGGTATAGCACAGCCCTTTTAAACGATTCTGGGGCAAATCCTGCCACTTCTTCACCATCCTACAATCTTCATTGTTCACCCCTTGGTTGGCTAGAATGTTCGCGAGCTTGTTAGAATTTTTGCATACATGATTGAAACTAACGGAACCCAAGCGTTGAAGGTGAGCTTGAATCCTTTGATAAACCTAGATTAGTCTCCAATGACTTGAGACTTTCTCTGTTTTGGATCCACAGCTAATTCTTTTTACAGAATTAATGGTGATTTTGGAGTCTGCCTCTATAATGACATTAGAGCTACTAATTTGAATCAGAATCTCTAGGCACTGCTCCAGTGCCATTAATTTCGCCATGTTATTGGTTTCTTTACCTAAATGGTTGTGGAAGATTAATATGATTCTTCCTTCTTCATTCCTTAAAACACCTCCAGACCCAACTATTCCGAGATTACCTTTGGAGTCTCCATCAATATTGAATTTCAGGTAGTTTTTCGAAGGAGGCTGCCAGCAATCTTTCTCTGTATTCTTTATCTTTTTCTTTTTTCCAATCCCTTGCAGAATGATCTCTTGCATTCCCAACAGTCTAAGTGATCTCAGCTCCATTTTTGAGGGATGATTCTCTGGGATATTGCAAACTGTGGTGCTGATTGTTTCCCTTATCTGCTTTAGAATCAAATCATATAGCTTCTGAGGGTTGGCTTTTTCTTCCTTAAAGATTCTATTATTTCTTTCTTTCCAATCATTCCAGATAATGAATCCTGGTGTGAAAGCCTAGGCCTGATTAAGTGCTTCATTCTTTGAAAAGCTCCTCCTCCAATTATTAAGCGTATTTGTGATGCTCCCTCTATCCCTGTCTGATTGTTGCAAAATGTTGGAAAAGGAGTTCCACAACCAGGTGGTGTAAGAGCAGCAGTTGAGGATGTGCTCCATAATCTCCTCTTTCTCTTCTTAAAGCTGGCATTTAGAAGGCCCCAAGACGCCCCTTTTCCTAATATTATCCCAAGTCAAAATTTTCTTATGGTGCACCAGCCACATAAAGAGCTTGATCTTCATCCATCCTTGGTGAGACCAGAGTTGCCTCCAAGATTTTTCTGGAACACAAGACTCCAGCCCCAGGAGAATATACTTTGCCTCTTTGAGATTAAAGGTACCTTTGTTGTTAATACCCCATCTCAATTGGTCCTGCCCCTCTTTGACCATGATCATCCTCTATTTTAATATGCTTCTCAGTGCCTCTGCTTTTGCTGTTAAGAGGTTGTTATTTCTACAGTCAATGTTACTCCAATTTCTCCACTTGTCCTAACTCTGAGGGATGTTCCAGAAATCTTTAACTTTGTTTAATCCTTGGGAATATGTTTCATGTTTGAGACTTATGAAGTCCTCCTTTAATAGCACCAGTTCTTATTGCCATTTGTCCTCCCAAAAGAGTGCTTTCTCACCATCTCTTATTTCCCAGAAACTGCGTTGTTGCACTATTTTTCTATTCTCCCAAGCCCTGTTCCAGATGAGAGAGCCCCTTATATCTCCCGACATTCTGATGAGATCATTAGTGTGCCAAGAGCTGGCATATTGTTCTTTCCAGGCCCTTTCCCAAAGGGCTCTTGGCTCTTGCACCCATCACCACCAAAGCTTGGATCCTAACACTTTACTAAGAATCACCTGATCATCTAAGCCTAGACCCCCATGGCTTTTGGGTTTGCAGGTTTTTTCCCAGGAAACTAGGGCCCACTTCTTCCTGGTTTCCTCCTTACCCCACAGGAAATCCCTTTGAATATTTTTTATTTCTTTTAAGACTCCTTTGGGAGCTGGAAGGGCTGATAACATGAAAACGGGGATAGATTGAAGAACTGCCTTTGTCAAAACTAATCTACCAGCTAAGTTTAGTGCTCTAAAGGTCCATTTTTGAAATTTATCCTGCAACTTGTTTAGCACAGGTTCCCAAATATTTTTAAGCATTGGTCTGTCTGTGAGAGGTACTCCCAAATATTTTGAGGGGAGGGAGTCCCTTTGGAAGCCAAGGATTATTTAGATATTCCTTTGAATAGCAATGTTAGTATTGAAGAAGAATTTTTTTTTTATTTTGAGAGATTAACTTCCATACCTGAAGCCTTTGCAAAAGCATTGAGGATTTGCTTATAGGCAGCCGCTTCTTTGACTGTGGGAATACCTTGCAACATGGTGTCATCTACAAATTGTTGGTGAGTAAGTATCTGTCCATTCTCCATTACTTGAAGACCCTTAATATTTCCCAAGTTTCTAGCCTGCTTGATGGCCCTACCAATTCCTTCCATCATGAGGATGAAAAGAAAGGGAGAGAGTGGGTCTCCCTGTCTAAGGCCTCTAGAGGGAAAGAAGATAACTGAGGGAGAGCTATTAACCAAGATAGAAAAGTTGGAAGAAGTTACCATAGCCATTACCCATCTTACCCAGTTTTGATCAAATCCAAAGGCTGTGAGTATCTTTTTGATATACCCCCAATGGACCTTATTAAACGCTTTAGCAATATCCAGTTGCATGATCATCCTAGCTTGCTTTTTGCTTTTGAGAGAGTGAACCACCTCATGAGCTTGAATAATGTTATCCAAAAATTTTCAGCCCTCCACATAACCAGATTGCTCCTCAGACACTAGTTTAGGGAGGAGGGGTTTGAGTCTGTTAGCCACTACTTTGGATATTATCTTGTAAACTACATTGCATAAAGCTATGGGTCTAAACTTATCTGCTATTTGAGCCGAGTCCTGTTTGGGAATCAGGGAGATGAAGGAGGTATTTAGGGCTTTTAGAATAGTTTTATTAACTCTGGAAGCCTCCACAACATTTAAAATGTCTAGTTTTACTACATCCCAACAAGCTTTGAAGAAATCTACATTAAAACCATCGGGGCCTGGCGCTTTTCCATTCTGCATATATTTTCGTACTTTGCTAACCTCCTCTTCAGTAACTGGTCTATTTAGGTTGATATTGTCCTCTCTAGACACTAGCTTAGGAATATATCTTGTAATTTCCTTTATTGAATCCTCCTTGTCCGGATTGTTCTCTCTTGAAATGTCTTGAAAATGCTAAACAAGCACCTTTTGAATTTCCTTATGAGCGTTCTTAGTCTCTCCCTTTTTATCCTTTATTTCCAAGATTTTGTTGGATTCCCTATTGGCCATGGTGGATCTATGAAAAAATCTCGTATTGCGCTCTCCTTCTTTGAGCCATTGCACTCCAGATTTTTGTCTCCAGAATATTTCCTCTTGTTTACATAGGCTTTCCCATTCATGGTGCAGTTTTTCAGACTGTTCATTGATGTCATAGTTAAAGCCTTCTTGGATTAGCTCCTGGTTGAGTTCCTGAATTTTACTTTCCACAGATTTCTTATTCACAAAAATGTTTCTAAAATCCTTCTTATTCCAGTCTTTGATTTTACTCTTGATATGCTTTAGTCTTTTATGAAGGAGAAACAAATTGATCACTGGATCTGTAAGTCCTCAATCCACCATTCTTTGATGTTACTCAAGAAGTCCGAGTGGGCAAGCCAAATGTTTTCGAATCTAAAGGGTCTGTTCCTTGGAGAATCCAAACCCTTAATTTCCAATTGTATTGGCCAGTGATCTAAGCCCCCAAAGGGAATAATTCTTGTTGTAATGTCACTATTTGTAAGCATGAGCTCTTCTGATACCAAGAACCTATCTAACTTGGAGGCCACCTGGGCTTCCCCTCCTCTCTTGTTGTTCCAAGTAAAAAGGCCATTGTTTGAGTCTGAGTCAACCAATTTCAAGCTCTCTGTGAACGCTTGAAATGCTAATGAGTCTTTGTTTAGCACTCTAGTTCCTCCTTTCTTTTCTGAAAGAGATTTTATCATATTAAAATCCCCTCCCAAGACCTAGGGGATGCCATTTTCTCTGTTTCTGAGATCCCTGAGGGATTCTAGCAATCTAAGTTTATCCTCTAATCTTTGAGGACCATAAACATTAGTGACTAGGAAGGTTTCAGAAACCCCTACTAGTTGAATGACTACTGACAGGTAGTTTCTGGATGCCTCTGCATCTAAAACTCTAACTTTTTGAGGGTTCCATAGAGTGAGAATGCCCCCCCGCTATGTTATCAGCCTTAACTTCTAGAAACTCAAATCTGTGAAGCCATTTGCTATGGATTGCTTTTATTTTCTCTATGGAGCTCTTCATTTCCTGAATGAAGGTCATATCTGGCATATCTTGTTTCATTCTAAAACTGAGCATTCTTTGCTTTCTTTTACTACCCAGACCTCTTATATTCCAAGATGTAAACTTCATTATTAAAGATTTGTGAAGGAGTAACTAGTCAGGTCTCTCATCTTACCTTAATCTATCATTAGCTTCCCACACTCCATTAAAATCTCCTTCTGCTTCTTTCTTCCCCTTTTCTTGCCTGTAGTTCTGGTTGCTAAACCTAGATTAGCTTTCATTATTTTCACTCCTGTGTGTTCCTGCTCGTCGTTGTTTCTTCCTTTAACTGCCCCCTTTTCTTGGGTTTTCCATAGAAACAACTGCTATATTCTATTGCATTCATCTTGAGGTAATGAATCTATCCCCACCCTGGTTCCCTGTTGTAGAAATCCTTCCAGATCTAGGTTTTCCTTATCTAGTATTTCCTGTAGTTCATGATTCTCTAGATCTGTTTCGCTCTCGACCATTTCCTGGTCCATTTCTGGTTCTGCTTCAGTCATCATTGTTTCGTCCTCATCATTAATATTTAGGACTGGAGTGTAGTTTTCCCCCTTCTCCTTCTCCTTAGGGTCTTTCTCCATGGATTGGTTTTCATTTGGCATGTCTTCCATCTCAACCAGAGCTTGGAATTTATTTTGACTGGCCTTTTATCTCTGATCAAGTGTCCATGTTCGTGGCATTTACGGCATTTGAACGGAATATGCTCATAGTCCACCATTTGCACCCATTCCTCATCAAAGACTTCCAATATAACTTTGTCCAGAAGAGCTCCTGAAAGGTCCATCTCCACACAAATCCTTGCATAGGAAGTGTATTTACCCCTTCTGGTGGCTTCCAAGGCTTTGATAAAACAACCTAGTTTATTTCCTATAGCCACAAGTGATTAATTTTGCCAATAATCCAAGGGTAGCGAGAAAAGCCTTGCCTAAACAGGAACTGAGGTAAAAGTTTCCCTCTCTGGAACAAAGTTCATCAACCAAGGCCACATATATAGGCCTGTTGCTACAAAAAACTAGGGCCCTCCTTCGAATATTCTATCCTTGTCTTCGATGTTTGTAAACACCACTGTGAAGAAACCCTTTGACCCAAGGTGAAGATCGATACTTCCCTTAGGTTTCCAATGATATTTGATCTAGGTTTGCAAAGCTTTTTCAGTGGGCCATACTCCCATGAATTTGCATATGATGGCGTAAGTTTCCATATGTTCCCTATGCTCCTGTAGAGCCAAATTATTTAAAAATATTCTCGGGGTGATGTTCGCTCTAGGTCTACATAGTCGCTTTTGATTAGCTTCCTCCTTTTTACCTCCCTGGTTATTGTCTTCTTCTGCCTTGTCCTTTGTCTTGCTTTTTTCCTTTGACTCTGCCCCATCTGTCTCCTCCTCCTTACTTCTGCTTCCTTCTTCCCTTGTACCTCTCACATGACTTAGATGGGACTTGTCTCTACTGGACACAGCCTCTTTGTCCACTCCCTCCTTTGCGGGCCACCATTAAAGTCAGAAATTGCTTGTCTCAGGGCTCTGCGCGAATTTCTGTTTCCCGCCGGAAGACCCTAACCCTAAACTAAATAATCTTGTGCTGTGTGAAATTTCACTATGTGCTCTGGATCTCAATTTCTAATATGAGTTGCCCAGATTAACTACAAAATTATGACATTTTACAAGGCAATTTTACATATATTTTTAGCTTTAGGGGCATTGACCCTAATCCACTGCCTTGGGTCTCTAAATAGTCATCATCCCCCCCCCCCCCCCCCTCCCCCCAAGACCCCCCTAGTGGCATGCATAAATGGGTGGCATTGCCACTCCATTATGAGCTGGGGTCCAATGCTGCAATACCTTTGAATAAAGAAGATAATCAAGCTCCACACCCAAGAATCTCCCACTTGGAGACTAATTATAGCAACTCCACCACTACTTCATTTGCTGGACAAACAATCCAATTTGGACATCGTAGTTTCTCATCTTCATCATCATACTTGAAGACCAAGTCAAACTGATAAGAATATCAGTTTTGTTGGAAATAATACTGAGAGGGGGGGGGGGGGGTGAATCAGTATTATCAATTCAATATATAAATTTTTCATTTTCATGCTCAAAATAATATACGCTACTTCAGTTAAGGATATCCGTGTATATACGCAACTGTGTTAATGCAACTAGCGTACATCCAGTAAACTTATGATTCAGTTAGTTGATCTTCAATGAGTGCATTAGAACATTATTAACCATATGAATAGTAAATAGGTGCAATAAAACATTACAGATCACCACACATAAGGAGCACACATGAACACCATGATATAAGTTGGAAATCCAATGTGGGTGAAAACCACTTGCTGCAATTTGTCTCTATCTTCCTTTAATAAGAAACTTCTTTTTACAATATCTCTGTACTGGAGTAGTCTTATACTAGTACGCAGGCTTCTACCTGTAGAAGGCTACAACCTTCTCCCATTTTCCAGTTTCTACTGGAAGGCAGCTACAACCCCCTTAGCTCTTGTACTAGCAAATCCATGTACTAGTAAGTAGGTGCTAGCCTACTGAAGGCTCCAACCTTCACTCGTTTTCTAGCTGCTACTGGAAGGGAGCTCCAACCCCCTGGCTCTTGTACTGGATGATATGTTTACCAGTACGTAGGCACCAACCTACTGAAGGCTCCAACCTTCACTCATTTTCCAGCTGCTATTAGAAGGGAGCTCCAACCCCTTGGCTCTTATACTGGCCAATATGTTTACCAGCACGTAGGCGCCAGCCTACTGAAGGCTACGATCTTCTTTCTTCCTCCAAGGACCACATTTCATAACTTTTCATACTGGATACTCCTGAAGCTTAACACCATAATTTGAAGGCCACGTTTCATCCAATTTTCATACTGGACCCATCAACAACATTGAAGCACAAAATTAATCATCACTGCAATAGACCCATCAACTACACCTGCATCATCAATCTCTAAATCACCCAATACTAAAACACTGAAACCCTGTCAACAACACAGTCACCAGAACACAGAACAGACAACAAAACTCTACAAAAATAACCAGATCCAACTGCAACTTCAAATATCATATCTCATAATGTATACGCTACTATGATGAACCAAACCAGCGTACAAACATGCTTTTACCAAATCGAACCCACATAGAGATCTGCAAATATTTACTCATAACTTTGCAACTGTTCCAGACATCAGTCATACTCAGATCATAACATTCATACAATAAAACATGCATCAATAATTCAGATCGAGTCTATCACATAATGATAATACATTCCAAGCCTTATGATCTCGATCCATCATCCATCATCAACTGCATAGGTGCATCCTTGATTCAGATCAAACTAATCATCACAAACCCATAACTAGCATACTAGATCTCACACTTCATCAGATATTCAATCATTGCACACTTGCCCCCTTCTTGGCCTAATGATCTTCTCTTTATATAGGTTTAGGCCTCTCTCAATACCATGGTCCAAAACCATGTAGAACCAATACCTTGGACCCAATACCTGGGGTCAACACTTTGGACCAAATACCACGGACCAAAACTTAGTTTTCCAACATGTACGTGACTTTCATTCTATGAACCTGTGTGTGTACATATACGTGCCTTTTGTTCTGCTAATCCACGTGTATACTCACTTTCATCAAGGTTAACCTGCGTATAACTTTCTCTTGACCTACTGCACTATGATCTGTCATCTGAGTGAGTTGTCATCTATATCATACCTCTGAGTGAGTTGCCATCAAGGACAACACCTGTATCATAATGCCAACAATCTCCCCCTTTGGACTTGATGGCAACCACCACACCAAGTCACTCTCCCCCTTTGACATCAATGGCAAAGGGCGATCCAAGATATTCTCTTCCTCGATATACATTTTGTTGTCCATACTCCCCCTGAGTACCTGCTGCAATCTGTTATTGAGCTCCCCATTTGTACATGCCAAGATGTACCAATCCGTCCATGCTTCCCTTGAGCACATGCAAGGTCTTTATAATAAATACCATGATAGTCATCAACCACTATCATACACCATATATGATCTGCACCATAAGCATCAACATCCAGTCTTGTATCCTGCAATACCATTCTTTTGACCAACCAACAAGATGTATCATTTAGCCACATAAGCATCATCACTAAAAACCATAATTCAAACAATGCATTATTTGAAGTATATGCTCCCCCTGAGTCTGTGCCAACCATCATATACCATGACCAAACCATTTCCTAAGTCTGTTCTACTTCTTTTTCTTCTGAACATCATATACGCAACTGTGCAACATCTAACTCGCGTATATACGCAACTTTTCTTCATGAAACATGCGAATGAGATTTAGAAAACTGATGTTCCACACTTTTAGCTTCCTCTGAGTCTATCATGTCTGTGTACTCTGCTATGCCACATCTTTCTAGCTGTACTTCCTTTTTCTTCCATATCTTCAACTGTGATGATGTTTTCTCCTCTTGGTATGGTTTCCAAAATCTTCTCCTGCATTCCTTTGCTATATGTCCAAGCTTGTTATATGCATAACATCTTACATGTTTCATATTCCTCCTAAAACAGTCAATGGCTTTGTGACCAAACATATTGCAAGCAAAAAAATATCCCTTAAAGTACCTCGAACGTGATGATCTTTCTATGTGATGATCTTGAACCATTCTACTTCTGCATCTAGTTGCAACATGTCCAAGATTATGACATACATAACATTCAACATTATTCATCGGAAGAAATAATCATCTCACTTCCAAAGTTAGGAGCAAAAGATATTCTTTGAGGAATTTCTTTCCTTGGCTGTTGATGGGGCTATCTTCTCATCTCCTTGTTGAGCAATTCAGATTTCTCATTAGAGTTCCTTGCCTCACCTTGTGATCTAGATTCACCTTCAACAGATTCATAAAAACCAAGACCAGTTTTGATAGCAAGCGTCCTTTGACTACTAATAATATCAACCAAAATCTTAGTACTACCTTGAAATCGTAATATTTTATCCTTTTCTTCTAATTTACCTTTCAAGGTATTTACCTCAACCTGATGTTGTTCTTCCTTTTCCAGACATTGCTTCTTCAAAATTTCCTCAGACTTTCTTCCTTCTTCCTTTTGTTGCCTTAGTTTGAGAATCTCCTTTTCTTGTTCTTCATTCAACTCCTGCAGCATTTCATGAACTCTGAAGGCACATTCCAGGTGAGCTTTTAAGCTGATAATTTCTTCTTTAAGGGCACTCTCCCTTTTGCTAGGTAGATTTTGTTGATCTATGATTTTATCTGATGCTTCATTTTCTTGTCCATATTCAATTTGAGGTGATTTAGGATCTGAATACTTGCTTCCACTCAACAGCAGGCTGTCATTGTTCCTTTGAGTTGTCTTCTTCTTTTGATGTGCTTTCTTTCCCATTGTTCTACAGATCTCCTTCAAGCGATCAAGCTTCTACAAAAGGACCTGCTCTAATTCCAATTGTTGGAAATAATACTGAGAGGGGGAGGGGGTGAATCAGTATTATCAATTCAATATAAATTTTTCATTTTCATGCTCAGAATAATATACGCTACTTTAGTTAAGGATATCTGCATATATATGCAACTGTGTTAAATGCAACTAGCATACATCCAGTAAACTTATGATTCAGTTAGTTGATCTTCAATGAGTGCATCAGAACATTATTAACCATATGAATAGTAAACAGCGGCAATAGAATAGAACAGATCATCACACATAAGGAGCACACATGAACACCATGATATGAGGTGGAAACCCAATGTGGGTGAAAACCACCTGCTGGAATTCATCTCTATCTTCCTTTAATAAGAAACTTCTTTTTACAATATTTTTGTACTGGAGCAGTCTTATACCAGTATGCAGGCTTCTACCTGTAGAAGGCTACAACCTTCTCTCATTTTCCAGTTTCTACTGGAAGGTAGCTACAACCCCCTTAGCTCTTGTACTAGCGGATCCGTTTACTAGTACGTAGGCACCGGCCTACTGAAGGCTCCAACCTTCACTAGTTTTCTAGCTGCTACTGGAAGGGAGCTCCAACCCCCTTAGCTCTTGTACTAGCTGATGTGTTTACCAGTACGTAGGCGCCAGCCTACTGTAGGCTACAACCTTCACTTGTTTTCCAGCTGCTACTGGAAGGGAGCTCCAACCCCCTGGCTCTTGTACTGGCTGATATGTTTACCAGTACGTAGGCACCAACCTACTGAAGGCTACTATCTTCTTTCCTCCTCTAGGGACCACATTTCATACATTTTCATACTAGATACTCCTGAAGCTCAACATTGTTGGGTTGTGTTATATTCTTTCCACGACTAACCTACCTATGGTTTTCGGTCCATGGTTTTGGACGTGATGGTTTTCGGTCCATGGTATTGGATGCTTCGTCATGTATAAATATGTATTGTAACATTGAAAGCAACATAATGAAAAATCAAGCTGGTAGTCCCGGTTTTGGGATCTAGGGGAAAATCTTTGTGCATATGTGTTTTATGTGTTATGCT
Organism: Pinus taeda; assembly: GCA_000404065.3. NCBI lineage: Eukaryota > Viridiplantae > Streptophyta > Pinopsida > Pinales > Pinaceae > Pinus > Pinus taeda. The sequence goes on along the minus strand of APFE031483818.1, from coordinate 8,690 downwards.
CTTGCATTGTTTATTTTCTTTGTTTTAGAATTCATTTGCAAGTAATTTCTATACAAGGTTAAAACCTACATTTGGTATCAGAGCTATTTTGGCTTCAACGGGACGCCTTTGTTGCTGAGGGGTTTCGCTCGGGCCCGTGGTAGACCCTGTTCAGTGGGAGATCTGTGAGATCGATTCTGGTGGTGAAAGAAGATGGCGACCAGTGGAAAGATAGAGATTGAGAAGTTCAATGGTCAAAGTTTTGAGTTGTGGAAACTCAAGATGGAGGATCTGTTGGTGGATAAAGATCAGTGGATCGTGGTAGATCCGGGTACTAAACCAACGGGAGTGAC
>APFE031483806.1:98987-128040 GCA_000404065.3 Pinus taeda | reverse complement strand
AATTACATAATAACTCACCCCGTGAATCACCTACCTAAAGTAGATTTCATTGAAATCAGAAGCGACGACGGTAATGAGATTGTAGATATCATCCTGCACCCAATCTATATCTTCGTTGGCTCCACCTTTACACTCAATATGGAGCAATCAACTTCCTTCTTGTAACGCCTTCGGAGATGTGTGACGCGGTTGGGCGCCGGGCGATTGGGCGCCTGCACACGGGTGCGTGTTGGACGAGCGATGGGCAGTCGTGCATGACGGAACGACGGTGCGACCGACTGGTTATTCGAGCGACGGAGGACCTTGCGACAAATGTGCGACGACGAACACTTGCGACAACAATGGTGAACGACAAGTGTTGAGTGTGGTTTATACCCACGATGGGGCACTATGCGATGGCGGTGAGGCCGACTATGCGATGGTGGTGAGGCTGACATACGATGGCGTACGAAGGGGTGTGTATGGAGGTTGTGGGGCAGTCGGCTGGGAAGCCCACCCACACACCTACCATGCCTATATATATGTTTGCGTTTAGAGCATTCAAACCAAAAATTCAACTCATTCGATCATACGCACTTTGCTCTAAGGAAAAGAGTGTCTTGTGCGCAGATTTGAGGAGAGCTAAACCGCATAGCTCTTGTGGTCTCCTTGGTAAATCACACTTGTGGAAATCACACTTGGTGAAGGGTGAAGTTGTTGGGCAAGGTGTGCCCGGGTGATCATGTGGAAGTGTCGTTTGTGTCGAGACTTGGCGAGGGTGTCTTGGTGGCTCGGGTGAGTGCCCGCCCATCGTGCAAGGGTGCACGAAGATTGTATTGATTGTAAAATTGGCTAAGTATGGGACTTGGTCTTGCAAAGACATACTTGTGTATTGTAAACCGATATTCTTAATATATTGTTGGGCGGACTCATTGTTCAGGGAGTTGCCCCTCCCCTTTATACTGTGCAATTGTGTTGTTGTTTATAATTTCTGTTGATAATGAATAAAGTATGGGTGTTCATTGGTATAAATGATAACTAATTATACTTGGTTGAGAATCACAAACTAAGTAGGAGTAAGTGGATAGGCGTAGTCCATGTGCACGAGTATTGTTAAAAATAAAGTGTTCGGTGGTGCCGCACATCGCCAGCATGGTTGAAAGACTACCGCCGCCATTGGCATCGTGACAGTTGGTATCAGAGCTCGGTTGGAGCTGGTGTTTGAGCAGGGTTGCTCGTGAAGAAGTGACTATGGTGACAAGTACTTGCAGGGGAAAGAGGTTGGTGAAACACTTCTTGATAAGTGTTGCATCAAGGACTTGGGTTGCAGGTAAAGTTGTTGTATGGTCGAGACTAGGTTGCAAAGAAGGAAAAGGCTATTGGAAATGGCTGAATCTCAGATTGGGTCTAGTTGTGATACTAAGGACACTACCCTTGGGTTTATTGGGAAAGTGTTGGAGAAAATAGAGGACTTGGAAGCTTAATGGAATAACAAGATTGACTTGGTCGTGAAAGAGCAAGAAGCAACTTTGAAGATGAAGGATGAGCTTGATGAACTCCGAATTCAACACGAGTACACTGATATTATGTGTACACAACTTGAAGTAAGGGTCAAGGAGGTTGAGGAAGCAAGGGACCTGGGTCTTGCAAAGATCGTGGACTTGAAGAAATCTCTTGATGAAGCCAGAGATGAGATCGTGGTGTTGAAGAAGGCCGTGAGGCATGGCTCAGGTGGAGGAGTGCCTCATGTGAAAGTCAAGGAACCGGAATCGTTCAATGGTACAAGGAGTGCAAAGACTCTTGGTAACTTTCTATGGGACATGGAGCAATACTTGGAATGGTTGGGTCTATTTGATGATGAGACAAAGGTCAAGGTGGCTGTTTAGTTTCTAACAAAGGATGCTAAGATGTGGTGGCAAAGGAGGATGGACTAGATTGCCAGTGGCAGTGCTAGTGACATCACTTCGTGGGATGAGATGAAAGGAGCTTTGCAGGCCCATTTCAGTCCTCAGGATGAAACATGGGAAGTAAGGATGAAGATAAAATTCATAAAGCAGATAGGGAACCTTCAGACATATCAGCGGGAGTTTGCAAGTGCGGTCCTAGAACTTCCTCACATGGTGGAGAGGGACAAGGTGTTCAATTTCATTATTGGGTTGAAGCCTTGGGCACACAATGAAGTGAAGAGACAGAGGATTAGAACACTTGAAGAGGCTTTTGCTGCAGTGGACACGTTGGTGGAGCATTATGATGAGACTTCTGATGATAGGATGAAGAATTTCGACAAACCAAAAGAGAAGAAGAAAGATGATGCTTCGAAATCGGATGACAATTCAAAGACGAAGAAAGTCTTGAAGTGTTGGATATGTGCTGGACCACATACGGTGAAAAATTGTCCTTCTAAACCGAAAGTGGATGCGATTGCATAATCTAATGCAAAAGAGGAAGGTGCTTCTGTGGGGATGATGCAGATACTTGGTGTTGCTGCTACTACAGAGGTGATCTCTCGGAAGGATCCTGAGAGGAATAAGTTGGAGTATGTTTGGATGAAGGTTGGAGGTGTTGATGTACTCACTATGGTGGATAGTGGGGCTTCTCACAACTTCATGGGAGAAGATACTGCGACAAGGATTGGGCCGATATTTGTACCTATCAAGGCACAAATGAAGACAGTGAATTCTCCTCCAGATGAAGTCCTTGGTGTAGCTGAAAAAGTGGACACAACACTTGGTGAATGGACAGGGAAGGTTGACTTCACTATAGTGTGGATAGATGACTATGAGGCTATGCTAGGGATGGAATTCATGAAAAAATTTCATGCTATGATTGTTCCACATTTGAAGAATCTGAACATTTACGATGGAAGGGAAGATGTACCCATTGGTGTGCCTACCATTGGAGTAACAAGGCCTGATTGTAAGTTGGCAGTGATGCAAATGGAGGATGAGAAGAGATTGGGTGACATGAGTAAGCAGTTGTCCATCGTTGAGACAAATCTTACCGAACATTCATTAGTCCTCAAGACACTTTCAGATAGTATCTTTGATTTGTCAAGAAGGCTAGAAGTGGTTGAGGATGATGATGATGATGTTGAGGAATATGTGAGGCCGGATGTCCGAGAGGAGCATTGGGTCACTTATCTACAAAGGATGGAGATTGAGGATCCTGATAGATGGATTGAGATGATTAGTGAGGGTGAGCCTTCAGGCTCTACCCCCTCCACATCTTCTTAGATGGACAAGAAGATGGGGCTCATTGTTAGCTGCTCATGGCAGTGAGTCCTTAAAGCAGGTTGAACAGGTATGATGGTGTAGGGATGGCCTGGCATCAGGCATCATGACATGTTGCAGATGAGATGAGGGCTACTTCATGGACCTGGGCATGGTTTATTCTTGATGAGTTCAGGATGTGGCAGGAATCCGAGATAGACTAGCGAAGGCATAAGGATGTTCACTCTCATGGCTTGAGCGTGACAGTTGGATTAGCTATCCAACTAGTTCAGACATGGGGTCCGAAAGTGCACAGAGAGATGTTGACATCAGGCAGACAAGGAGAGCGGTTCACATGGACGAGGAGAGGATGAGATGTTGGCACATGGTAGAGATGTGTTAGCACTTGTTGGAGTATCATGGCAGTAGTGCACATGGTGATGATGACATAATAGGTTGACACATTGTTGCAGTGGACATGTAGCTTGGATGGAGGGACCAGCCTTCCATGGTGGAGAACAGCATGGCGAGATTGTGACAGGGTGGTCGATGATCATGGATATCTGATATATGACATACTAATGAGACGTATACATTGGCATGGTTATCTTGGTGACAGTTGGTTGTTGAGATGAGACATGGTGGAGATGGAGTTCTACATATGTTGCGGGGATGTTTGCAGTATGTGGAGGAGTTGACATCATGGATATTGATGATCTTGTTGGATGGATAGATAGGATGGTATGTTGTCGAGGACAACAACGATTTCAAGTGGAGGAGGATGTAAGGCCTTCGGAGATGTGCAATGTGATTGGGCACCGGGCGACCGGGCACGCGCACACGGGCGCGTGTTGGAGGTGCGACGGGCTGTCGTGTACGACGGAACGACAGTGCGACCGACTGGTTATGCGAGAGATGGAGGACCTTGCGACAAACATGCGATGAACACTTGTGACAATAATGGTGAACGACAAGTGTTGAGCGTGGTTTATACCCATGGTGGGGCGCTATGCGATGGCGGTGAGGCCAACTATGCGGCGGCGGTGAGGTCGACATACGATGACGTGCGAAGGGTTGTATATGGAGGTTGTGGGGCAATTGGCTGGGCAGCCCACCCACACACCTACCATGCGTATATATATGTTTGTGTTTGGAGCGTTCAAACCACAACTTCAACTCATTTGATCATACACACTTCGCTCTAAGGAAAAGAGTGCTTTGTGCACAGATTTGAGGATAGCTAAAGTGCATAGCTCATATGCTCTGCTTGGTACATCGCACTTGTGGAAATCACACTTGGTGAAGGGTGAAGTCGTTGGGCAAGGTGTGCCCGGGTGATCGTGTGGAAGTGTCGCTTGTGCCAAGACTTGGGGAGGGTGTCTTGGTGGCTCGGGTGAGCGTCCGCCCATCATGCAAGGGTGCACAAAGATTGTATTGATTGTAAAATTGGCTAAGTATGGGACTTGGTCTTGCCAAGACATACTTGTGTATTGTAAACTGATATTCTTAATATATTGTTTGGCGGACTCATTGTTCAGGGAGTTTCCCCTCCCCTTTATACTATGCAATTGTGTTGTCGTTTATAATTGTTGTTGATAATGAATAAGGTATGGTTGTTCATTTGTATAAAGGATAACTAATTATACTTGGTTGAGAATCACAAACTATGTAGGAGTAAGTGGATAGGCGTAGTCCATGTGCACGAGTATGGTTAAAAAGAAAGTGTTCGGTGGTGTCACACCTCGCCGGCACGGTTGAAAGACTACCATCGCCGTTGGCATCGTGACAGTTGGTATCAGAGCTCGGTTGGAGCTGGTGTTTGAGCAGGGTTGCTCATGAAGAAGTGACTGTGGTGACAAGTACTTGTAGGGGAAATAGGTTGGTGAAACACTTCCTGATAAGTGTTGCATCAAGGACTTGGGTTGCAGGTAAAGCTGTTGTATGGTCGAGACTAGGTTGCAAAGTAGGAAAAGGCTATTGGAAATGGCTGAATCTCAGATTGGGTCTAGTCGTGATGCCAAGGACACTACCCTTGGGTTTATTGAGAAAGTGTTGGAGAAAATAGAGGACTTGGAAGCTTACTAGAATAAGAAGATTGACTTGGTCGTGAAAGAGCAAGAAGCAACTTTTGAAGATGAAGGATGAGCTTGACGAACTCCGAACTCAACACGAGTACACTGATCTTATGTGTACACAACTTGAAGTAAGGGACAAGGAGATTGAAGAAGCAAGGGAACAGGGTCTTGCAGAGATCTTGGACTTGAAGAAATCTCTTGATGAAGCCAGAGATGGGATCGCAGTGTTGAAGAAGGTCGTGAGGCATGGCTCAGGTGGAGGAGTGCCTCATGTGAAAGTCAAGGAACCGAAATTGTTCGATGGTACAAGGAGTGCAAAGACTCTTGGCAACTTTCTATGGGACATGGAGAAATACTTGGAATGGTTGGGTCTATCTGAAGATGAGACAAAGGTCAAGGTGGTTGTTCAGTTTTTAACAGAGAATGCTAAGATGTGGTGGTGAAGGAGGATGGACCAGATTTCCAGTGGCAGTGCTACTGACATCACTTCATGGGATGAGATAAAAGGAGCTTTGTAGGACCATTTCAGTCCTTAGGATGAAACATGGGAAGCAACGATGAAGATAAAATTCATAAAGCTGACAGGGAACCTTCAGACATATCAGTGGGAGTTTGCAAGTGTGGTCCTAGAACTTCCTAACATGGCGGAGAGGGACAAGGTGTTCAATTTCATTATTGGGTTGAAGCCTTGGGCACGCAATGAAGTGAAGAGACAGAGGATTAGAACCCTTGAAGAGGCTTTTGCTGCTGTGGACAAGTTGGTGGAACATTATGATGAGACTTCTGATGATAGGAAGAAGAAGTCTGACAAACCAAAAGAGAAGAAGAAAGATGATGCTTCGAAATTGAATGACAATTCGATGACGAAGAAAGTCTTGAAGTGCTGGATATGTGCTGGACCACATATGATGAAGAATTGTCCTTCTAAACCGAAAGTGGCTTCGATTTCACAATCTAATGTGAAAGAGGAAGGTGCTTCTATGGGGATGATGCAGATACTTGGTGCTACTGCTGCTACAAAGGTGATCTCTCAGAAGGATCCTGAGAGGAATAAGTTGGAGTATGTTCGGATGAAGGTTGTAGGTGCTGATGTACTCACTATGGTGGATAGTGGGGCTTCTCACAACTTCATCGGAGAAGATACTGCGACAAGCATTGGGCTAAAATTTGTACCTATCAAGGCACAAATGAAGACAGTGAATTCTCCTCCAGATGAAGTTTTTGGCGTAGCTGAAAAAGTGGACACAACACTTGGTGAATGGATAGGGAAGGTTGACTTCACTATAGTGCGGATAGATGACTATGAGGCTGTGCTGGGGATGGAACTCATGAAACAATTTGATGCTATGATTCTTCCAAATTTGTAGAAGCAATACATTTATGATGGAAGGGAATATGTACCCATTGGTGTGCCTACCATTGGAGTAACAAGGCCTGATTGTAAGTTGGTAGTGATGCAAATGGAGGATGAGAAGAGATTGGGTTACATGAGTAAGCGGTTGTCCATCATTGAGACAAAGCTTACTGAAAAGTCATTGGTCATCAAGACACTTTCAGATAATATCTTGGATTTGTGAACAAGGCTAGATGTGGTTGAGGATGATGATGATGATGTTGAGGCATATGTGAGGCCAGATGTCTGAGAGGAGGATCGGGTCACTTATCTTCAAAGGATGGAGATTGAGGATCCTGATAGATGGATTGAGATGATTAGTGAGGGTGAGCCTTTAGGCTCTACCCCCTCCAAATCTTCTCAGATGGAAAAGAAGATGGGGCTCATTGTTAGTTGCTCATGGCAGTGAGTCCTTAAAGCAGGTTGAGCAAGTATGATGGTGTAGGGATGGCTTAGCATCAAGCATCATGACATGTTGCAGATGAGATGAGGGCTACTTCATGGACTTGGGCATGGTTTATTCTTGATGAGTTCAGGATGTGGCAGGAATCCGACATAGACTGGCAAAGGCATAAGGATTTTCACTCTCATGGCTTGAGCGTGACAATTGGATTATCTATCCAACTAGTTTAGACATGGGGTGCAGAAGTGCACAGAGAGATGTTGACATCAGGCAGATGAGGAGAGTGCTTCACATGGACGAGGAGAGGATGAGATGTTGGCACATGGTAGAGATGTGTTAGCACTTGTTGGAGTATCATGGAAGTAGTGCACATGGTGATGATGACATGATGGGGTTGACACATTGTTGCAGTGGACATGTAGCTTGGATGGAGGGACCAGCCTTTCATGGTGGAGAGTAGCATGGGGAGATTGTGAGAGGGTGGTCGATGATCATGGATATCTGATATATGACATACCGATGAGATGTATTCATTGGTATGGTTATCTTGGTGACAGTTGGTTGTTGAGATGAGACATGGTGGAGATGGAGTTCTACATATGTTGCGGGGATGTTTGCAGTATGTGGAGGAGTCGACATCATGGATATTGATGATCTTGTTGGATGGATAGACAGGATGGTATGTTGTCGAGGACGAAAACGATTTCAGGTGGAGGAGGATGTAAGGCCTTCGGAGATGTGCGACGTGGATGGGCGCCGGGCGACCAGGCGCGCGCACACGGGCGCGTGTTGGAGGTGCGACGGGCGGTCTTGCACGACGGAACGACGGTGCAACCGACCGGTTATGCGAGCGATGGAGGACCTTGCAACAAACATGCAACGAACACTTGCGACAACAATGGTGAACGACAAGTGTTGAGCATGGTTTATACCCACGGTGGGGCGCTATGCGATGGCCGTGAGGCCGACTATGCGATGGCGGTGAGGCCGACATACGATGGCGTGTGAAGGGGTGTGTATGGAGGTTGTGGGGCGGTCGGCTGGGCAGCCCACCCACACACCTACCATGCGTATATATATGTTTGCTTTTGGAGCGTTCAAACCAAAACTTCAACTCATTCGGTCATATGCAGTTTGCTCTAAGGAAAAGAGTGTCTTGTGCATAGATTTGAGGAGAGCTAAAGCGCATAGCTCATGCGCTCTCCTTTGGTAAATCACACTTGTGGAAATCGCACTTGGTGAAGGCTGAAGTCGTTGGGCAAGGTGTGCCCGCGTGATCGTGTGGAAGTGTCGTTTGTGCCGAGACTTGGCGAGGGTGTCGTGGTCGCTCGGGTGAGTGCCGGCCCATCGTGGAAGGGTGTACGAAGATTGTATTGATTGTAAAATTGGCTAAGTATGGGACTTGGTCTTGCCAAGACATACTTGTGTATTATAAACTGATATTCTTAATATATTGTTAGGCAGACTCATTGTTCAAGGAGTTGCCCCTCCCCTTTATACTGTGCAATTGTGTTGTCGTTTATAATTGTTGTTGATAATGAATAAAGTATGGGTGTTCATTGGTATAAAGGATAACTAATTATACTTGGTTGAGAATCACAAACTAAGTAGGAGTAAGTGGATAGGCATAGTCCATTTGCACGAGTATTGTTAAAAAGAAAGTGTTCGGTGGTGCCACACCTCACCGGCATGGTTGAAAGACTACCGCCACCATTGGCGTCATGACAGTTGGTATCAGAGCTTGGTTGGAGCTGGTGTTTGAGCAGGGTTGCTCGTGAACAAGTGACTGTGGTGACAGGTACTTGCAGGGGAAAGAGGTTGGTGAAACACTTCCTAATAAGTGTTGCATCAAGGACTTGGGTTGTAGCTAAAGCTGTTGTATGTTCGAGACTAGGTTGCAAAGAAGGAAAAGGCTATTGGAAATGGCAGAATCTCAGATTGGGTCTAGTCGTGATGCCACGGACACTACCCTTGGGTTTATTGGGAAAGTGTTGGAGAAAATAGAGGACCTGGAAGCTTACTGGAATAAGAAGATTTACTTGGTCGTGAAAGAGCAAGAAGGAACTTTGAAGATGAAGGATGAGCATGATGAACTCCAAACTCAACAAGAGTACACTGATCTTATGTGTACACAACTTGAAGTAAGGGTCAAGGAGGTTGAAGAAGCAAGGGACCAGGGTCTTGCAGAGATCATGGACTCGAAGAAATCTGTTGGTGAAGCCAGAGATGAGATCGCAGTGTTGAAGAAGGTCGTGAGGCATGGCTCAGGTGGAGGAGTGCCTCATGTGAAAGTCAAGGAACTGGAATCGTTCGATGGTACAAGGAGTGCAAAGACTCTTGGAAACTTTCTATAGGACATGGAGCAATACTTGGAACGGTTGGGTCTATTTGATGATGAGACAAAGGTCAAGGTGGTTGTTCAATTTCTAACAAAGGATGCTAAGATGTGGTGGCAAAGGAGGATGGATCAGATTGTGAGTTCCAGTGCTAGTGACATCACTTTGTGGGATGAGATGAAAGGAGCTTTGCAGGCCCATTTCATTCCTGAGGATGAAACATGGGAAGCAAAGATGAAGCTAAAATTCATAAAGCAGATGGGGAACCTTCAGACATATCAGCGGGAGTTTGGAAGTGCGGTCCTAGAACTTCTTGACATGGCGGAGAGGGACAAGGTGTTCAATTTCATTATTGGGTTGAAGCCTTGGGCACGCAATGAAGTGAAGAGACAGAGGATTAGAACACTTGAATAGGCTTTTGTTGCTGTGGACAGGTTGGTGGAGCATTATGATGAGACTTCTGATGATAGGAAGAAGAAGTCCGACAAACTGAAAGAAAAGAAGAAATATGATGCTTCGAAATCGGATGACAATTCGAAGACGAAGAAAGTCTTGAACTGTTGGATATGTGTTGGACCACATACGGTGAATAATTGTCTTTCTAAATCGAAAATGGCTGCGATTTCACAGTCTAATGTGAAAGAGGAAGGTGCTTCATGGGGATGATGCAGATACTTGGTGCTGTCGCTACTACAGAGGTGATCTCTCGGAAGGATCCTGAGAGGAATAAGTTGGAGTATGTTCGAATGAAGGTTGGAGGTGCTGATGTACTCACTATGGTGGATAGTGGGGCTTCTCACAACTTCATGGGAGAAGATACTGCGAGAAGGATTGGGCTGAAATTTGTACCTATCAAGGCACAAATGAAGATAGTGAATTCTCCTCCAGATGAAGTTCTTGGTGTAGCTGAAAAAGTGGACACAACACTTTGTGAATGGACAGGGAAGGTTGACTTCACTATAGTGTGGATAGATGACTATGAGGTTGTGCTGGGGATGGAATTCATAAAACAATTTGATGCTATGATTGTTCCACTTTTGAAGAAGCTGTAAATTTACAATGGAAGGGAAGATGCACCCATTGGTGTGCCTACCATTGTAGTAACAAGGCCTGACGGTAAGTTGGCAGTGATGCAAATGGAGGATGAGAAGAGATTGGGTGACATGAGTAAGCGGTTGTCCATGGTTGAGACAAAGCTTACCGAACAATCATTGGTCATCAAGACACTTTCAAATAGTATCTTGGATTTTTCAAGAAGGCTAGAAGTGGTTGAGGATGATGATGATGATATTGAGGCATACGTGAGGCCGGATGTCCGAGAGGAGGATCGGGTCACTTATCTACAAAGGATGGAGATTGAGGATCCTGATAGATGGATTGAGATGATTAGTGAGGGTGAGCCTTCAGGCTCTACCCCCTCCACATCTTCTTAGATGGACAAGAAGATGGGGCTCATTGTTAGCTGCTTATGGTAGTGAGTCCTTAAAGCAGGTTGAGCAGGTATGATGGTGTAAGGATGGCTTGGAATCAAGCATCATGACATGTTGCAAATGAGATGAGGGCTACTTCATGGAACTAGGCATGGTTTATTCTTGATGAGTTCAGGATGTGGTAGGAATCCGAGATAGACTGGCGAAGGCATAAGGATGTTCACTCTCATGGCTTGAGCGTGACAATTGGATTAGCTACCCAACTAGTTCAGACATGGGGTCCGGAAGTGCACAGAGAGATGTTGACATCAGCCAAACGAGGAGAGCGGCTCACATGGACGAGGAGAGGATGAGATGTTGGCACATGGTAGAGATGTGTTAGCACTTGTTGGAGTATCATGGAAGTAGTGTACATGGTGATGATGACATGATGGGGTTGACACATTGTTGCAGTGGACATGTAGCTTGGATGGAGGGACCAGCCTTCCATGGTGGAGAGCAGCATGGGGAGATTGTGACAGGGTGGTCGATGATCATGGATATCTGATATATGACATACGATGAGATGTATACATTGGTATGGTTATCTTGGTGACATTTGGTTGTTGAGATGAGACATGGTGGAGATGGAGTTCTACATATGTTGCGGGGATGTTTGCAGTATGTGGAGGAGTTGACATCATGGATATTGATGATCTTGTTGGATGGATAGACAGGATGGTATGTTGTCGAGGACAACAATGATTTTATGTGGAGGAGGATGTAAGGCCTTCGGAGATGTGCGATGCGGTTGGAGGTGCGACGGGCGGTCGTGTACGACGGAAGGACGGTGCGACCAACCGGTTATGCGAGAGACAGAGGACCTTGTGACAAACATGCGACGAACACTTGTGACAACAATGGTGAATGCCAAGTGTTGAGCGTGGTTTATACCCATGGTGGGGCGCTATACGATGGCGGTGAGGTCGACTATGCGATGGAGGTGAGTCTGACATAGGATGACGTGCGAAGGTTTGTGTATGGAGGTTGTGGGGCGGTTGGCTGGGCAGCCCACCCACACACCTACCATGCGTATATATATGTTTCGTTTGGAGCGTTCAAACCACAACTTCAACTCATTCGATCATACACACTTCGCTATAAGGAAAAGAGTGTCGTGTGCGCATATTTGAGGAGAGCTAAAGCGCATAGCTCATGCGCTCTCCTTGGTAAATCGCACTTGTGGAAATCACACTTGGTGAAGGGTGAAGTCGTTGGGCAAGGTGTGCCCGGGTGATCGTGTGGAAGTGTGGGTTGTGCCGAGACGTGGCGAGGGTGTCTTCGTGGCTCGGGTGAGCGCCCGCTCATCATGCAAGGGTGCACGAAGATTGTATTGATTGTAAAATTGGCTAAGTATGGGACTTGGTCTTGCCAAGACATACTTGTGTACTGTAAACTGATATTCTTAATATATTGTTGGGTGGACTCATTGTTCAGGGAGTTGCCCCTCCCCTTTATACCGTGCAATTATGTTGTCATTTATAATTGCTGTTGATAATGAATAAAGTATGGGTGTTCATTGGTATAAAGGATAACTAATTATACTTGGTTGAGAATCACAAACTAAGTATGAGTAAGTGGATAGGCGTAGTCCATGTGCACGAGTATTGTTAAAAAGAAAGTGTTCGGTGGTGCCGCACCTCGCCTGCATGGTTGAAAGACTACCGTCGTCGTTGGCGTCGTGACACTTCTACGTCTGATGTTGTGGGAATTGGAATCGCGATCATTTCTTCATGAGGAGTTATTGAGAAACTTTCTTGATCACCGACCTCTACATCAATATGTGGTAAGTGATAGCTCCTTTTTCTGTAACAATTATCAATATTCTTGCCAATGCCCAAGCTTACTTCATATCTCAAATCAAATCCATCCATGCAATTATCCTCATTCTGAAATTCGTTAGACTGCTAGAAATGACCATTTTAGCGGGATGGCGATTATTGTAACGAACTTCAGCCAGCGTTTACGGTAAGGAATTTCCAACGCAACGTTTCTCATAGCTTAAAATGATCCAAGAGCAAAAATTATTTTAATCGTCCCACATTTCATATCAACTACACAAAATAGTACACGATAACACATAGGGAACTTCTTCTCAGAAAAAAAAGACCTTACAACATAAATATGTCAAAACAATTTTGGACAACGAAACATTCTTGTTATCTTCCAATGTTATAGGGAAGTTCTTCTCAGAAAAAAAAGAACACCTTACAACATAAATATGTCAAAACAATTTTGGAGAACGAAACCTTCTTGTTATCTTCCAATGTTATTGAGGACTTTGATTTTAGTCTTTTCATTTCTATTATATCTGAGTAAGACTAACTTTACAATAACCTTTTCCTGTGACTTAAATTACTTCTTATTATTTAATAAAAAGTTTAGTTTATTTATTTAGTAAGTGTTATTTCTTTTCTAAAAGTTAATAATATTGACTATGATAGTATGTACATGAAAATCGTCAATAACTCTTAAAGAGAAAAAACCCTTTTCTGCAATGTAAATTTAGTTATTATTGTATACTAATAAATTATAACGTTAAAAAACTTTATCGGTGTATTTATGATCAGATCAATTTGAAAGGGTGTTCGGATCCATACCGGTATGCATTGGAATACTTTTTTAACAGAGTGAGATCGAAATCTATTAATATATATATATAATATATATATATATATATATATATGCGAGGAAGATTGCAGTATGATTTAACTTAAAAAATAATAAAATATATTAAAAAATAAAAATATTATTTAGGTAATTCACTAGTTTACTGTTAAAAGGGAACATACTATAATGATATTTTTATTATTGTTTTTTAACTTATTAATTTTTATTAATTTGGAGAGTTTTATTTATTTTTATATTGAATTCGTTACTGTTATTTTGAGTGGTATAGATATTATTTAATTTGAATTTTATTTTAAATTTTATATTTTTTGTATTAGTGTAATTATATAAATAAAATAACTCGTAAATATAGTAAGTATCAATTTACCATAATAAATATTGGGAAACCTTATTTCATTATATATTTCAAATTTGTTAAAATAAAAAAAATAATAAAAGTTAATTAAATCATATATATTAATAATAATAATAATAAAATAAAGTATTATATAATATTATTAATTTTTAATATAAAAATCTTTATGAAAAGTATATCATATGATTTCTAGGTATATATGATTAGTTCACTTTAAAATGGTATTTTGTAACACATCCATGTTAGAGTCATTAAAAAAAAATTATTACCATATTACTAATTTTGATAATTCTTGACATTATAATAGTCCAAGATTAGCTTTATAAAACTAAATACAAACCATTATTAAAACTTGCAATGCATTGAGAGTTAAAACCTTAGATTTTATTATGCACTGGGTTCATAATCCATGGCAAGATCATTTACACGTGCGATCAATTAACTTATGGTCTGCAATGAGTGTACATTTATTGAATTTGGTACTAAGATGGATTTGGTGTTTATTTTATATCGACTCCAGTCCTCAAAAACCTGCCATCTATTTATGCCAATTCATAGACCTAGCTGTCCTCGCAAGGTGGTAGTCCAATATACTCCTAGTTGTACACCAGTTGTACTTTCCTTGGGATCTGTCTTCCTCATCGATGGCTCTTGTCGACTCGATTGATCATATGGTGCTAGAGGGTTTTGACCTTCATTTCCCGGTGGTTTTGTTCGTGTTTGGCATTGTGTTACTCCGGAAATTTGTTGGACTTCAGCTTTGTTCCGGTCTAGCGACTTGGGCCTTGGTTCATCTAGTTGCTTCGCTCGAAGTAGACGTTCTCTTGTCTATTAGCTCCATTCCATGGCATCTGGGTTGTATTCGGATTTGTCTGTCAACTGCCATACATTCTTCAGAGTCCTAGAATTCAATCCACTGCGTCATGGTTTTCTCATAGCGCTACTCAATGGTAAGCTTCAACAGTTTTTCATGCCTTACATTTTCTTGTTACTATTTATATAGTTCCTTATGGAGGTTAACGTGTAATCATTGGTTATTTGCTATCTTTGTGGGAGTTCTTTCATGTGCTGAAGTTTTCATGTGGTGCCGAGGAGGAAACCCTCTTACCGGCTTCATCTTTCAAGAGAAAGAACCCACCACGCACTGGGTATTTAACTCCTATTGTTCCTTTTCCTTGGCAAGGTTCTGTGGTCAAAGGGTGGGGATTTTCTTAGATTTATGATATCATATTCATGAATGCCTTCTCAACTTATGGAAGCTTTGATCCTTTGGTTTTAGTTTCTTTTAACTGTATAAATTTAAACGGCTTCGACCATACTTGCCTTATTGAAGCATTGATCATACTGTTTCTAGTTTTCTCTTAACTGTATAAATTTAAACGGCTTTGGCCACATATTGTAATTCTGGGCACTTTTCCTCAGTCTATCATTTCGTCCAGGAAGGGTCATTTGAATGTATGAAGAATTGTATGGTTCTAGCTATTGTTACAATTTCTTTTTCCTCTGTTGAGACATTGTTCATCATAGCTTCATTTAAATATATATCTACATGATTCCAGTAAGGGTTTGGTTTATTGTAATAAGCAATATATCTGGAAATGCGAAGCTCTTTCTTAGTTTGGAAATGTCACTGTTTATAATAGGAAGAAGGATTGGATATTCCTTAGTTTATGTAGTGGAAAAAGCGAATCATAACTTTCTATGTAGAGTTTTGCAATACCTCAAAATTTCTCAATTTCCTATTTGCATTATCTCATTCTGTATTGGTCTGAATACTAATGTTTAATCTTGTTAAAAGTAACAGTCTACATGGGTTCTAGGAGTGTCAGATAAATTCGTAAAATCTGTGCTGCTCTTATTGTTAACCTATTTCCATCTAAACTTATATCCAAGACATGTTAGAATGTGTAGACAGCTAGGTTTCTTGCAACTGATATTCCTATATAAATGTGAATAGCAAAATAGAGGACTTAGGTATTTTATTGATTTCATTTATACAGTCAATTTACTATACCCTGTAAGGGTTATTTTTGTTTTAAGTGGGGCTTTACTTCGTTACGGAAATTTGTTTTACCAGAGCATTTTAAACTTAAATTCCTATAGAATGAAGGTCTTGTGTAATTCAGTTGAATTTATCCATTTATTATACATAATTGTGTATGCTTTTAACTATATTCACTACTGAATTGTTCCATTAATAACTTTCTTTTCCTGGGTTTGTATCTGATATTCGCTATTTCTCTTAAGAATTACTACAATTTTCATTTTGAACAATGCAGGTGGTCCCTTGCTTTGTTCATGTAACTTTTTATTTAGGAAACATTTGAAAAGAAACCTATTCTTCAAATAGAAGATAACCTACTGATATCTTTCAAGAATTAAACACACTAGTGAAGAAATTAAGTCATTTAATAGCTCAGAAAAAACTTATTTATCTACATAATTCTAAGCTTTACCTAGAAAATATCACTTATCTAATTATGTTGCTTCTAAACAGATTTTAACTTATCTGATTAAGTTGCTTCTATTTTTGGTCTACGAATAGACCTGCACTTTGTTTTCCTCCCTACAGTGAGATTCACTATGCCAGTAAATCTTCCCCCATGTTATCCCTAATCCTAAGGAAATTCTTTCTCTCCTTAGAGACTAAGTGTAAATCCAGCTATCTTGTCTTAGCTAGACATAGCTCTCACTAACTGTCTGACCTCTCAGCACAGTTTCCTTTCTTGTTTTCCTCCTACTGATCTCAGATACTCCTATCCTTTTGATTTTTTTTTTTCTAAATACTATTCAAGATTTAGTTTTGTTTTCTTGGAACAGTTAACTACCTCTTTTAACAAATTAATCGAAAGAAACAACATTTACTAATAACTACAAAATTCCTTTCCATAACTTAATTTAAGAACAATTTATATTTTTAAGGAAAATTAATAGTTTGTTTGGTTGTAGTAAAAAAAAAATATTGAAATTAACGGGAGATGTTACATCTTCCCCCCCTAAAATGGAACATTGTCCAATGTTCTTCTTTTGCAAAGAAACCCGGAAATTTTTCTTTCATAACTGGCTCATCTTCCCAAGTGGCCTCTTCCAGCCCATAGTGCTGCCACTGCACTTTAACCTAGGTGATAACTCATTTCCGCAACGTTACTTCTCTCTGATCTAGTATAACTAGACGTTTGACCAAGAACTCGCTTTCCAACAAAATGCATTAAGTCTTTAACCAATTTGTTTAATACACCCTTATATATATATATAATATATATATATATATATAATATATATATATATGATATATATATATATATATATATATATATATATATATATATATAATATATATAATATATATATATCATATAGATTATATATATGAGACATGGTCCCCTACTTAGAATTCCAGAAGCTCCTTTTCTGATAATAAAGTTTTTTTGTTTTTTTTGTTTTTTCTTCTTCTTTTTTTTTTTTTTTTTTTTTTTTTTTTTTTTTTTTCGGTCCTGAGAAGCCTTTAAATTTATTCTTACCATTTTCACCATTTCCTCCATCTCTTCTAACATGTTCGGTCCTAGCAACATCTTATCCTCCGGTCCACTCCAACACAAAGGAGTCCTACACTTGCGCCCTTATAATACTTCAAAGGCACTCATTTGTAAGGATGCATGGTACCTGTTGTTATAGGTAAACTCCACCAAGTGTAGATAATCTTCCCATTTAGTGGGTTGTTGCACTACATAAACTCACAGCATATCTTCAATAACTTGATTCACTCACTTAGCCTGTCTATCCATTTGCAGATAGTATGTAGTACTGAAGTGCAATTTTGTGCCCAATCCCTCAAAGTGGGCTTTCCATAAGGCTAATGTAAATTTTAAATCTCTATCGGAAATGATCATCTTGGGGATTCCATGCAGTTTAAAAATGTTTTGCATAAAAATATTAGCAGTTTGGACTACTTTATAAGTTGATTGGACATGTATAAAATGAGTAGATTTTCTCAATTTGTCCACCACCACCATGATGGAGTCGTTTTGCATTCTTGATTTAGGTAGCTCGGTAATGAAATCAATAGATATTGTTTCCCATTTCCTTTCTATATGGGTAGAGGGTGAAGTAATCCTGCTGTATGTTGGTGCTAAACTTTCACTTTCTAGCACTTCAGGCATTTAGCTAAGTACTCTGCCACCTCCTTCTTCATACCAGGCCAGAGAAATTCCTTCCGCAGGGCAGAAATTATTTTCTAGTATCTGGGATGGCCTGCATAAAGAATCTTATGGTATTCATCTAAAATTATATTTTTAAGATGTTTTTGGTTAGGCACACATATCCTCTTCCTAAAAATCAACAAATTTTCTACATTTATTTCATAAACCGATTTTTGTTCATGGTTGTTAGGAATTTTTGTTTGTTGTCATAAATGCTTATATGTTGAATCTTGCATGGTTGATTCTTGAATCTGCCCAAAAAAGGTAGTTCATGATTCACTAAAAGAGATATTATATAAACAAATTACCTTCTTACTTAAAGCATCTAGCCCCCGATTTTCTTTTCCTTTTAAATGTTTTATTTCCAAATCGAATTCACTTAGGAAATCTTCCCAACGAGCTTGCCTGGCATTTAAATTTGGATGTTTGAAGTAATTAATCAGACTATGGTGCTGAGTCATCAACAGAAATTTCTTACCTAATAGGTAATGCTGCCACATTTTTAAGGCATGAATGACGATTGTTAGCTCCAAACCATATGCTGAATAGTTTTGTTCATATTCTTTAAGCTTTCTAGATTCATAGGTCACCACTCTACCTTCTTTCATTAATACGCCACCTACACATTCCTTACTAGCATCCTTACAAACCACATATTCTTTGTTGGGATTAACAATGCTCAAAATAGTTGTTGTGGCAAGAAGATGTTTAAGCTAATCTGAGCTCCTTTGATAGTCGAGGGTCCATCTGAAAGCTTTTCCTCTCTTTTGTAAAGAGGTAATAGGATATGCCACTTTAGAGAAACCCTCCACAAATCTATGATAGTAACTAGCTAGGCTCATAAATGATCTTATATCGACTATGTCCTTTGGTATTGGCCATTCCATAATGGTTCTTATCTTTTCTGGATTTATCGCACTCCTGTCCTTGGTGATGACATGTCCCAATTATTTTATTTTCTCCTTAAAGAAATCACATTTAATGTACTTGGTGTATAGTTGGTGTTCTCTTAGGACTTGCAGAACAATATAGAGATGTTCCTTATGTTCCTCAATGTTATGAGAGTAGATCAGTATGTCATCAATGAGGATTAATAAAAATTTATCTAAGAACTAATGGAATATGTTGATCATGAGACACATGAATGTTTTTGGGGCATTAGTTAGCCCAAAAGGTAAAACCACAAACTCATAATGCCCATAACATCTCCTAAATGCAATTTTTGAAATATCTTCCTCCTTTATCCTAATCTGATGACACCCAGAATGGAGATCGATCTTTGAGAATATGGTTTCACCTTTCGCTTCATCAAATAACTCTTCTATATGGGGAAGAGGGTATTTGTTTTTAATGGTCAGCTTGTCTAGCTAGCGGTAATCCATGCACATCTGCAAGGTTTCGTCTTTCTTTCTAACGAATAATACCAGAGCTCTCGAAGGGGACACACTATGGCAAATATGCTTCTTATCAAGCAACTATTGGAGTTTCATTTTTTATTTTGTTAGGTTTGGTATGCTCATTCGGTAAGGTGCTTGAGAAACTGGGGCAGCTCCTGGAATTAGCTCAATGCTAAAATATATGTCTCTTTTTGGGGGTAGGCTTGGTATTTCTTCGGGAAATACATCGGGAATTTTTTATATCACAGGTATATTCTCTAGTGAGACATGTTTATCTTTAGAGCTAGCATACCCTACTTGTATGGCATAAAGTTGACAAACTTTTTTGATGCATTTGGCTAGTTGGGAGGTTGTTATAGGCCTTAATTGAAGAGGTTTTTGCACACCTTGAATTTCCTGTCTCTCCCCTACCTCATCTTGGAAGCTAACAGTTTTTGTCTTACAATTTATGGAGGAACGATGTTTCTCCGACTAGTCCATGCCTATAAGAATGTCGTATGACCAAAGGGGTAATAGATTCAAATAAGCTATAATAGGTTGACTTGCTAATTTTAAAGGGTAGTTGCTTACTTTAAACAAAACTCTCCTTTTTTCTCATATGACTAGCTATACTAACCATGGGTTTTTAAATTTAATAGCTTGTAATTTACATCGTTCCACTATCCTGTGACTAATGTAACTTAAAGTGGCCCCAGGATCTATTAAAATAGAACAGGTCTGGTAAAAAATAGTACCTTCAAATTCAACCATGGTCCGTTGAAACTCTGCCTAAAGATCTTCAAGCACTGCGTTAATTTTAGGGATGCTCCTTGCCACTTCTCCCACCATAGATGCCTCTTGAATTTTTCAGATCTGATCTTCTCCCTTGTGGGGGGTACAATTTTTGACATAATGCGGGCCTCCACATCCGCAACACTGTACATGTGGTATGTTAATAAATTCCTCTTCATTTCTGCCAGCCTGTTCATTTGTCTTGGTTTCAGTTGGTATTTTAAATCTGGGTTTATTCACATTTCAGTTAGTTTGACCTTTATATAATCCTTTATTGCTGGTGCCCTTATTCCGCTTGTGGATGGGAATAAATTTATTTCCTTTTTTATCAGCCCACAATTTTGCTAGTATCACCCTTTGGTTCATTTTGCTGATAGCAGATCCGTGCTTTTCAAATGACTTCGTCTATGGTTTTTGCGTTGTAGAATTCCAACCTTTCCTTCATGAACATCGGAAGACTTCTGATAAACCATTTTACTTTGGCATTTTATTCATGAATATAAGGAATGTATTGCAACAATGATTCAAGTTTTCTTATAAACTCATCCATGGTCATTGGCCCAGGCAAAAATCATGGAATTTCTTTGCTTTCTCATCATAAAACCTTTTGGTTAAATATTTTTCTTTAAAAAAATACTGGAATTTCTCCCAAGTTATGTTTTTCTCATTGACCCCACGGACTATTTTTACTTCCTCCCACCACAATTTTGCTTTCCCTTGAAGTTGGAAAATGGCCAGACAGGCCTTCAAATTGTAATCATACTCATAGAACTGGAAATAATTATTCATATTAATTAACCATGCTTCCGCTGCCTCTTCTTGCTCACCATTGAAGAGAGGGGGAATTTTCCGAAACTCCCCTTGGAGTTCAATTTTCTTCTTTTTCTGAGTCTTGTGATCAGACATATTACCTCATTCTTCTTCTTGTTTTTCTTCACCTCCTCCGATTTCAACATTTTTAGTTTAGAACTCTTGTTCCCTAGTCGTAGGGCCATGCTCTGGGCTGGGAACTAGTGGTCGATGATTATGTCTATTTGATAGGCTTTTCATAATCTTTTCTTGCTCCTACATCGATCTTTCGTTGTCTACTTGGAGTCAAGCCATTTCACATTTCAATTCCTGTATAGTCGCTTGGATGTCCGTATTAGGATTTTACGGCTCATCGCCCAGCTACACCCAGACCTCAGGATTTCCTTCCTGAAACTTGAGCACTATGATACCATATGTAACACATCCATATTAAAGTCATAATAATAAAAAAATTATTAGCATAGTGTTAAGTTCAATAATTATTGACATTATAATAGTTTAAGATTAGATTTATAAAACTAAATACAAACCATTATTAAGGCTTGTAATGCATTGTCAGTTAAAACCTTAGATTTTATTATGTGTTGGGTTCATAATCCATGGTAGGATCATTTACACGCATGATCACTTAACTTATGGTTTTCAATCAGTTTACATTTATTGAATTTGGTACTAAACTAGATTTGGCGTTTATTGTATATCAACTCAAGTCCTCAAAAACCCACCATCTTTTTATGCCAATTAATAGAACTAGTTGTCATGGCCAGGTGGCAGTCCGATATACTCCTAGCTGTCCTGGCCAGGTGGTAGTCTTATATACTCCTAGTTGTCCATCGGATACACTTTACTTGGGATCTATCTTCGTCATTGAAGGCTCTTGTCGACTTGATTGATCATATGGTGCTAGAGGGTTTTGACCTTTATTTCTGAGTTTTTGTGTTCCTGTTTGGCATCGTGTTACCCCAGAACTTCATTGGACTTTGGCTATATTCTGGTCTACTGACATGGTTCTTGGTTCATCTCGTTGCTTTGCCTGAACTAGAGGTTTGCTTGTCTATTAGCTCCATTCAATGACATTTGGGATGTATTCATCCTTGTCTATCAATCGCCATAGATTCTTCAGAGTCCTAGAATTCAATCCACTGCATCAGGGTTTTCTCGTATTCCTACTCAATGGTAAGTGTCAACAATTTTTCGCACCTTACATTTTCTTGTTAGTATTTATATAACTCCTTATGGAGGTTAATATATAATCATTAGTTATTTGTTGTCTTTGTTGGATATCTTTCAAGTGTCGAAGTTTTGAGATGGTGCTGAGGAGGAAACCCTCTTACCAACTTCTTCTTTCAAAAGAAAGAACCTACCATGCACCGGGTATTTAACTCCTACTGCTCTTTTTCCTTGGAAAGGTTCTACGGTCAAAGGGGTGAGATTTTCTTAGAATTTTGATATCATATTCATGAAGGCTTTCCCGGCTTATGGAAGCTTTGATCCTTTGATTTTAGTTTCTTTAAACTATATAAATTTAAATGGCCTCGACCATACTCAGCTTATGGAAGCTTTGATCCTATTGTTTTTAGTTTTCTCTTAACTGTATAAATTTAAATAGCTTCGGCCACATATTGTAATTCTAGGCAATTTTCCTCAGACTGTAATTTTGTACAGGAAGGGTTATTTGAACCTATGAAAAATTGTATGGTTCTAGCTACTGTTACAATTTCCTTTTCCTATGTTGAGACATTGTCCATGATAGCTTCATTTACATATACATCTACAAGATTTTAGTAAGGCTTTGGTTTATTGTAATAAGCCATATATCTGGAAATGTCGAGCTTTTTCTTAGTTTGGAAATGTCACTATTTATAATACAATGAAGAATTGAATATTCCTTAGTTTATGTAGTGAAAAAAGTGCATCATAGCTTTCTATGTAGAGTCTAGTAGTATCTCAAAATTTCTGAGTTTCGTATTTTCATTATCTCGTTATGTACTGGTTTGAATATTGATGCCTAATCTTGTTAAAAGTAACAATCCACATTGAACCCTTTAGTGGTGTTAGTTAAATTCATAAAATCTATGTTTCTCTTATTGTTAATCTTTTTCCATCTAAACTTATATCCAGAGCATGCTAGAATGTGTAGACATCTAGGGTTTTTGTTTATAGACTTTGATATTTTATTTATTTTGTTTATACAGTCAATTTACTATACCTTGTAAGGGTTCTTTATTTCTATTTGAAATGGGGCTTTAGTTCCTTACAACAATTTGTTTTACCAGAGTCTTTTAAAATTAAATTCCTATGAATGAAGGTCTTGTGTAATTCCTTCCAGTTCAATTTATCAATTTATAATACATAACTCTATATGCTTTTAACTGTGTTCAGTACTAAACTTTTCCATTACTAGATTTACTTTCCTGGGTTTGTATTTGGTATTCGCTATTTCTCTTAATAATTACTACAGTTTTCCCCGGATGCGGGTGTAAGCATGGTATAACAGTACGGGGGCGGGCTTCCCACTGGGCAAGTGGCAGCCCAGGCCCGCCACCTATCACCGGCAATTAACTCTTGGTGTTAATACTCCCTCCAGACATTTCCTCCGTGGCATTCGAGCTGATACGTCCTCCCCTCCTCGCGCGAGGTCTGCATTTCCGCCCTCCAAGAAACTAATGAAGAGCTCTAGTTCGCACATGGCACGCTGCAGGTCTTCTCCTTATAATGATAGAGGCTACGGCGAGGTAATGTATTGCTTGTGGATTGTTTGGGTTTACATCTGGTCTGGAAGTTCTCTGTTGTGGCAGGTTCCGAGAGACAGGAGCAGCGATGAAACAAGCCGGCTCCCGGCATTTCCCTCCCTTCTCTCTGTGCTTAATTGCAGCTGCTGGTGGCCTGCTATCAAGCCTCGTCCTGCTTTCTTTCCTGGGCCTTCAGTCATCCCCTGGTCTGCGCGTTGGTTTGCTCAGTTCTGCCGTAGCAATCCCCTCCTGCAATTTCCTGTGCCTTCTGTTGCCCTCTTGCCTTTCCATGCCTCTGCGCCTCCGCTGCATAATTCCCAGTCTATTCTGCATCACTCCAGCCTCCTTTGTGTCCACCCTGGTCTGCAATGCCTAAGGAAAGGCTTCGTGCAAGTTGCCGCCGTGGCAGGTCTCGGGGAGGGGCAAGAGGTCGTGCCTCCATTCCTCGTTCCTCTGACTCGTTGTCGGACGACGCAAACAGTGCTTGTCGCCGACGCAGAAGAAGACCAAGGCAAGCTCAAGCCCCGGCATGCAATCACAGCTTCCATCCCTCCTCCCGCTTCAGCTTTCCCTGCCTTCTGGATTCCGACACATACTATGTGTCTGTTAAAATTGAAAAATGTGAGCATGAGGTTCACGGGCCAGCGACAGAGGAACACAGGCCTCCGGCTCCAGTTCTGGAACAGCCAACCTTGTCACCTGCACAGAGGGTCGGTCCTGCAATTCTTCCTCCAGCTCCAGAGCAGGGGCAGCACCACGCGGCATAGGCATCAGCGGGAGCCGTGGCCGGTCCAAGCGCACCTGCAGAAGACGATGCGCCTCACACTGATTCAAGCGAGCCGGACCCATATGCTTGCAGAGTGGTGGAAGAGGTGCCATCTACCTCTGTGGACGAATGAACCGGTTCTCTGGGTTATCGGGCGAATGGTATGGCAATGTCTTTTGTTTCTCTGTTGGGTAATGACATGCGTCTTTTTCAGTGCTCTATCGATATGTAAGGTTGGTGCGCTGTCCACAGCAGCACAACCACAGTCCTTATGTTATGCTTATATATGCGGTGTCAATGGCGGAATCTAGAGTCTAGGAATATGTTTTTTGAGTCAGTCTTGGGGTTTCGGGTTATGGTTAAGAGTCTGTATGTCGGAAAATATTTGGGTTTCAGGTCTTTTATCCTCACTGTCAAAGTTTTGTAACAGCAGGCAAGTCTCCCAATCCTGGGGAAGGACAAATGCCTGGCTGGATATGGTCATCATTGCTGCAAAATCCATCTCTGTAGGATGGTGCTATCTGAGGTTCGCCTTGTTGTAAGTTTTTGAATTTTTTCTACCATAATAGAATTAGCATAATTTACAAAAAAAAAAAAAAAAAATACTACAGTTTTTATTTTGAACAATGAAGGTGGTTCCTTGTTTTGTTCATGTAACTTTTTATTTAGGAAACCTTTCAAAAGAAACCTATTCTTCAAATAGAAGATAACCTACTGGTATCTTTTCTAGAATTAAATAGAATAAGTAATTAAATCATTTAATAACTAAGAAAAAGCTTATTTATCTACATAATTCTAAGTTTTACCCAGAAAAGATCAATTATCTAATTATGCTACTTCCAAATAGATTTTAACTTATCTAATTATGTTGCTTCCAATTTTGGCCTACAAACATACTTGCACTTTGTATTCCTCCCTACCGTGAGATTCACTATTCCAGTAAATATCCCCCCATGCTATCCCTGATCCTAGGGAAATTCTTTCTCTCCTTAGAGACTATGTGTATATCCAGCTATCTAGTCTTAACCAGACATAGCCCTCACAAACTGTCTGACCTCTTAGCAAAATTTTCTTTCCTGTTTTCCTCTTACTGATCTTAGATACTCCTATCCTCTTCATATTTTTTTTTAAGTACTCTCCAATATTTAGTTTTGTTTTCTTGGAACACGTAACTGCCTCTTTTAACTAATTAATCAAAAGAAACAACATTTACTAATAACTACAAAATTCCTTTCCATAACTTAATTTAAGAACAATTTATAATCTTAAAGAAAACTAATAGTTTGTTTGATTGCAGTAAAAACAAATATTTACATTAACAGGGGATGTATCAATATTACGCCATCTGTAGGCATGGAAGCACTTTAACCTACAAATAACAATTTTTAATACACTAAAATTCACATTCCCTTTTGTAATTATATATATATATTATATAATATATAATATAGAATATATATATTAATGATAATATATATATAGTATAATTAATATTAAACTAATAAATATTTTTACACAATTTAAAGTTTAAAATTTAAAAGAATATTTTATAAATTTAATATTATAATTTTAAATTAATTGATTTAATTGTAAATTATAAATTAATTTAATTTAAAAATATTATATAACATAAATTAGTAATTGTAATTTAATTCATTTTTTACTATTAAAAAATTTAATTAATATTTTCATTAATATGTGTGTTTCATTTACTGCTTTGTTAATCCAATCATACATAGGTGCCTAAAGAAGGTAGTTGGGGTTGAATGTTTTTTTAAATTGATCATTTCTAATAGTCGTAACTAGATATTGTCATATAGTATCGTCATGAAAAATATTAGAAGAAGTTATAAATACATTTAAATTATTAATATATAAAAAAAAAATATAAAATGCTAACTAATTTATAACTTATTATTATTAATGAAAAAAAAGATATAAAGTAGATATAATATATATATATATAATAGTTGAAAAATATATATAACAAGATTTTTAAACATGGAGATTCAACTCCTACTTTATTATGGAGTTTTCTTAAACTATGAAATATGTTTGTTGTGATATAATGGGCGAATTGCATGGATTATCAATACGACATGCCCAAAATATTATAACTCATTTCATATGGCACTTGTTCATATGACGTTTCTTTTAATTAATGAATTTAATTAGAAGGGAAAAAATGGCATAACTATTTGGGAACAAAACTTAGTCTTTGATTTATGTATACTACTAAGAATATTATAAAATATTCTATCAAGGTGAGCTCCTTATCAACAACCTAATAATTATCCATAATTATATTTCAATTTTGGTAGCCCTATTCCAAAATAGTTATGTCTATAGGCATAAATATCTCTCACATCTACTGAATAAAATGGATATTGGTGTCCTAATTGTATCAATGATTTAGAGGGGAAAATTTTATTATCATATTGTATTTGAGGTCATTCAATCAATTATGTTTCTGCGTCATACTCTCTTAGTTAGAAGAGTGTGGGCATATTTCTCACAAAGTCATTGATAAACAACCATCACTAAACACCTTCATTTTTCCTTTTTTTACTACTCCTAGATCACACTATACCACTCATCCTTCTTTCTTCTCCACTTTGCATCATTTTCTTTATGTTCATAATCAAAAACTCCAAAATATTCCATTATCGTTGATATATCAGGTCTATGCCCAATCTTTCCATATTCTTTACTTTCATTATATTCATTTTCATTATATTCATCATCATCATTTGGTTTTCCAATTGTTATAACTTGTTTTAAATTGTTATTAGTATTAACCAACGAGACACACATCCTCAAATTTCTTCCTCTTAATGGTTCTCATTTCCTCCTCACCCTCCCACTTTGGCATCATTACAACTATCTCAACAATCACCACCAATATGTGCTACTCAAGAATTTTCTCATTGTGTTTGTATTTCATCACGAAAAATCTCATTACAATCATATTTAAGTTGATGCTACTTTTCTTCATCTATGTTTTTTTTTATGCAACTCTTCCTACTTATAACTAATGCAACCTTTATTTTATCTATGCTACTTTATTTTCGTTCAGTGCACATTCAACTTCACTTATAATAAAGTCTCCAAAACATTTATGGGAATTTGGCATTTATACCTTCTTCTTTTCCATTGTTATATCAATAATAATAGCATCTCCCCAAAATTACGTTACTAGAACACCACTCTCTTATGTAACATCCTATTATGTTATAAAACCACTCATTGTTACAATAATACCTTTGGCCTACACAAACATCCTAAGGAAAAATTCCACCCTCTAAGGAATTTTGAGTTTTATAGACAAATTCTTGTGGCACACATCCTTCTTTACCCTCCCGTTTGACATATTATTTGAAATATTCCCTTCTCATTATTTTCCTTAAAAACATGCACCGAATTTTCACAACCCATACTCTCCACAACCACATTTGAAAATAATTTAGAAAGTATTTTTCCCTTCGCTCATTACCTAGGTTTATGATTTATGTTCACTCTTATCTTACAAATCAATTTGAAATGGATATGAACAAAAATGATTGATTTTAATACTAAACAAATGCACTAAAATAACACGGAAAAAATAGATAAATGAGAAAAAAATGTAATAGGAGATAGAAATTGAGAAACTAGAAATGAAAAGACAATTCCGTCATTCGCATTCCCTAACTCTCTTATATCTTGTTGTAATGAGACTCACAAAGGGTCTTTTTCTGGATGAGATGAGAGGACACAAAAGATATTTCTTTATGCGATTTGCTGAATGGAAAATGAGCTTATAACCTCTATGATAATGCGAGAACACATAATTGAGAAATGGGAAGCTCCTCATAATTGGTTTCCCCATTGTGGTTTTTAAGGTAAACATGTTAACCATTAATTTTATATTTTATTTGATATTTCTCTATAGTTTTCGAGTAGAGTTCCATTTGTGATATTTTTTCTACTTATTTATGATCAATTTTTTCTATTAGCTACGTTTATGGTTATAATGGAGATTATTGTATTATAATTCTATTAACCTCAAAATAGATTCCATTACAAAATTGTGGATCATAACAAATATGGGATGAAAACTATCCAATCCACTTAGAGCTTTGAGATCAATAAATAGCATATTATGAGCATTACAAGTATTTGAATACATATTTAGTTTTGGCATTGGTGTATGGTATTTTGGTTAATAGTAAGGCTATTGATAAGTGAATTTAACATATAGATGTCAACTACACGAGCCTTGTTGTCATAGGAACTTGTAATAGCTAACTTACAAAATCCATATCTTGGCAGTTGCAAATGGTACCTCTACAACCAATATGTATATTGTATGAATCAAGTTGTGTCCTTTGTCTATGCAAATAATGGTATGTATACATGATCAGCGCATTGGTTGGTTGATTATAGGTAGTCATAGAATAAAATTTAAACACTAAGTTTTCCACCCTTTCCAGTACAGATTGTCTTTGTCAGAAATTTTGGATACTTTTATCTATATTCATCAATTATT
>APFE031483806.1:69537-98967 GCA_000404065.3 Pinus taeda | reverse complement strand
TTGTGAAGCATCATCTACACCATGGAACCTAGGATAGTGCCTTCTCCAACAATAGACATGTCCCTGTGTGAAATTAAATCAACACAAACTAACAAAATCATTCACTTCATGAGGGATCATGCCATCATTGGTATGTTTTGGCCCTATTTCCAACTAAGATGCACTTAGTCTTATGGATCAATTCCCACTAGAAAAGAAAAGAAAATATTGTGATAAAATTAGGCTCTAATGGCCTTTTTATTTCCATCTTTGAAATCTAGTCTAACAGAGAAAAGAGGGTTGTTATTTCTTGTAGCCTTTGGGCCTTTACTATTGTTTCTAGGCTAGCCATTTTAACCTTGAAAAAGAACCTTTCACCTCTTCCCTTGTTTGAATCTATTTTTACTCTCTACTACTACAATACTAGTATGAAGAAACCTAAGAAGGCATACGAAATGTCGTTGGCTCATTCCTCAAAATCACTAAATATGCCAAACTAAGTCGTTATATTGCCTATGCGTGTACCTACATCTACATGGATGTTTCTATCTCCATCCCTACTTCAACACGCCTATGACATAATGAAAAAACGTGGAACCATCCTCTAGACTATGAACATATACCTTTCCACTTCCATTTGTTAGGAACAAGGACATCTCTTCTAACATTGTCCACTCAATAATCCCCTGAAATATGGATTTGAAGAAAATGAATATGTTTATGGATATACGAAAGCCCCCTCTCATTTTCACTCAACTCGTAAGAAACGATAATCTAATCCTACTCATATTCCCACCAAAAACTAGTATGTAGCCCCTAAAATTCTTGATCCTTCCATTGAAGTCTCCCTTTCATGCCCTTCAAATCCTGCCAACCATCCCATCTCGAAGACCATCTACTCAGAGGATGACTAATAAAATAGAAAGTAGAGAATATTCTAGGACACTCAACCAGATATTGCACAGAGTGAAACTAAAATTCACATAGACACCAAAGACCTTGATGAACTAGAATATACAAACATGGTGCTGGTTGATATAGATCTCTAGTAGATAATTGATTCCTACAAAAAAAGGACCTATGTGTGATTCCTCCCAACCATATCAAGTGGAATCGACAAATTAATGAAGAAACTAAGCTTGTACAAAAGGACATGGAACAATTGTCATCACCATAAGTCTTAGCATAGATTTTATTAAATTGAGGCCATATAAAAAAATAGAGAAGCAAGATAAGAAAAAAACAACAAAGAATAATGTGCTCTTACTTCAAGAAGCTGGGGAATTCCTAGCAAACTTTGTGAAGAATGCTTTAATAACAAACTCATATAACCATATTTCACCCCCTTCCCAATGAAAGTAGACTCTTCCAATATATGAGGTATAAATATGAAGATAAAACAAATACTCTTGCATAAAAAATAAAACAAGAAAATTTCATTGTTATCATCCCACAAGAAGCAAAATGTACTACAAAGCAACTATAACTTCTAGAAAATAATTTTTGGTCCATAGTGATGCCACTACGATAGATGTATGAGGTTTTGAAAGAGAACTTGTTAATCTATGCAACCCCCAAAACATTATCATAGAAAATTTCTTTACCACCAGCACAACAATATGAATGTGCTTTAGGGTGTTTGGAACTAGACAATCTAGAATCATCACAAACATTTATGTTCACCAGATGCAAGTAGCCAAGCAATATTTACTACAAGACATTAGATAGATCCATTCTCTCCACCGAGATGATTCATGTATGATGGTGGTATATTTAATGTCATGATATGATTGTGTGAAAACTTTTGACATGAGAAACAAGAAATGGTATATTTCCACACCTTCATCAAGGACCTCAATCTCATTGACATAGAAACCATAAATGGCCTACATACATGGAACACTAAAAGTAGAGAATAACACCAAATATCTTGTATATTAGGTCACTTCCTCATAGTTGGACCCCTTATGCTAGCCCACAACTATGCAGAACCATCCATCCAATCAATGATAAGCTCTGATCACTAGCCCATAATAATTAACATTTCTATTCATCAACCTCCTAAGAAAAATCCTTTCTCATTCAACAAATTTGGCTTACAACACTCAAACGTTCAAGGAAATATTGCGGCATGGCAGCCAGTAGTAGACCCACAACGAGGAAATTTTATGTATCGATTTAAGAAATCATTAAATAATATAAAAGATATACATCGTTAATGCAAGAAAAAGGTCTTTGGTAACATCTTGCAACATCAAAGATCCTTGGAGGCACAAATGGAAGTTGTTCAACAATAAATAATGAATTATAGGTGTATTGAACCTCTCATATTTCAGAAAAACAAATATCACGATAGTTGGAGGAAATATATGCTCAGAAAGAAAATATTTAGCATCATAAATTCAAAGAAAAATTGATGGAAGTAGGGAAGTGAAATATAAAGTTCTTCAACAACTCTATGTTCTAATGAAGGAAGCATGAGGTCTTCACTCAATTAACCTCTAACATATCACTTGTGTTCATGTCATACTAAAAAGTACTCATAATTTGACTACATATTAGAAAATACCTCTAAAAATAACATTATTTAACCCCCTACCAATAGGAAACAAATACACCTTCCCATTTAGGAAACTCCTACTTTCATTAGATATCGTATCTATCCATTTTTTCATTAACATTTTTTATAACCCTTTATATTTTTTCATTAGCCTTGAGCTCCATTTTTTATACATGGAAATATAAAAACCCTTTCCCCCCATTTATATGCCCAATATATTATGTCATTTTTTCCTGAATATATATCCCCCCGATATGAATGCACATGGTATCATATTACTCCCTTAGTGAATCCTTGTGGAAGGCACACCAATAGAATTTCTAGTTTAAATTCCTCCAAAGGTGTGCCTCCACTCTGATTTAGATATCCAAAAGGAGATTAATAATTATTACAACAATCTCATGATAAAGTCCATTCCTATTCTTTCTTCCTTCATTCATCACATCACTAGTCATATCCCCATCCTAGTTATAGGGGAACAAAAAAAATGCATTGTTAAGGCCCATATCCCTATATGAAGTTGAGGAAGTCATAATGCAATTACCTCGAGGTAAATACCCTAGACCAAATGACTTTACCTCTAATTTCTTCCATCCTTGCTAGCATATTATTAAATAGGATATTTGGATCCAAGCTAAAGATTCACACAAATTTCTTAGAATATTACCTTCTCTTAAGGAAACCTTCTTCACATTGGTTCCAAAGGAATAAATTGTTGTTGATCCCTCTAAAATTTTCCCAATATAACTTTGCAATGTTATCTAGAAAATTATTTCCAAGGTGGCTGCCAATTGTCTCAAGCCCATCTGCCCATCCCTCATCTCTCTAGAGCCATCTCGATATGTAGAAGGAAGGAAAATAATGGATAGTGTTATTCTTTGGCATGAAGTCCTTCACACTCTCATGTCCTCCCACACTCCATGCATACTTCTAAAACTCGATATGTGCAAATCCTTTGATCAACTTAGTTTGGAATTCATATATGCAATTCTCATAACATTTGCCTTTCAACCCTCATAGGTGCAATGGATCTAAGCCCTAATATCTTCTTCCTATTTTCTCATTATTCTTAATAGATCACCTTCTCCTCCCTTCACCCGTTTTTGTGGTATCCACCAAGGTGATCCCCTCTCTTCACTACTCTTTATTCTCATGGATAAGGGATTACGTAGAACCATCAACAACACTGAAAGCATCGAGTCTATCAAAGGGCCTTTCCTTCCACCACTCCCCCTCCTTCATGCATAACCAAGTTATGGACAAAATTGTCCTTATTTCTTGGCCTTCTATTAAGGAAAATTGTTCTCTTTTTTGTATCGTGGAATCATTTTTAGAAAACTTGGGAACCTCCATTAAATTTCATAAATCCAAACTATTTTTCCTTAATACTTATTTTCCTATCCATCACCACATTATGTGGATTCTTAGCTTCAATCATTTCTCTCTACCCTTAAAATATCTAGGCCTCCTCCTTTCCATCTTAGTTTTATATCACTTCTACTAGGAAGGCCTCATCTCCAAGTTCCACCACATCCTTTCTTCATGGACATTTAGGCCTCTTAATTTGAAAGGAAGAGTTACCCTTCTCAATTTTTTTCTCCATTCCTTTCCTATGTATGTCTTCTCTTCTCTTTCTTCCCCCAAAAGCATCCTTAAAAATATTCAAAAATTCCAAAGGAATTTCATTTGGGGAGGAGCAAGCCTAAAAAAAGAAGCAATCTTTAGTCTCTTGAGACACCTTCTACTTCCCCAAGTAAAAATGATTCATTGGCATTTCTGAGATGACAATCCTTAGTGGAATACTTAGCACGAATATTTTATGGATTATATCACAAGACAAATCTCACATAGGAACACCCTTTGGGGTCAAAAGTATGGAAATAAACAATATCTCAGTATTCACATTAGAATTACGAACTTCTCATATGGATCCCACATATGAGGTAATGCAATTTCCAACAAGCATATTATTCATGATCATTTTTTTTGCGAAGTATGCAATGGAAAAATTACTCTCTTCTGGAGATATTCTTAGAATCAATACCATTGGCTATCCTTTGCCCCTCAGTATGGGTATTTATAAACTTTCTATGAAGATAACATAAAATATCCAATAAAAAACTATTGGCTTGCTCGACATATCAATACCCTTTAAAGATACTATAAAATCAATGTAGATCACCTTCCCCTACCCCATGAAACTACACATAACTCCCTAATAGATGCACTACAACAAGGGAAAATCCCTCCATCAAACAAATATGATAAATTGTGATGGGGTTATCGAAATTGGGTAGTTTATAACATAAAAGAAGCCAATAATATTTTTTCCTATCGTGATAACCTATCATCTTATCTAATTTGGATGAAAATATGGGCCCTATATAATTGGCCTAAGACTATTAGCTTTCTTTGCTAGATGGCTCATAAAAAAGTCCTCAGATGGGATAAACTAGGTAAAAGAGGAGATGTAGGTCTAGCAAATTTTATTTCGTTCCATTGTGAATGAGAACCTTTACAACACTTATTCAATTCTTCTCTCCTCATTGACCGATATTGATATAGGGGAGTCTAAATTTTCAAGCATTCAGATTAGGACAAAGGAAACATCTCAACCACTATCATTAATTAATGGAACCAAACCTTCAAAAATTCTCTCTTAAATACCATGTCATGGTTCTTTCTGGGTTTTCTCCAATAGGAAATATGGAAGGAATGAAACTAAATAATTTTTAGAGATAATGCTTATCATCCTATTAATGCATCACAAACTCTAACAACGGTCTTCCTAGACATCACACTCATTGGTCATTAGACCCCTAATGATATTCAATGCTCACCCTTTGAAATGTCCATCTGCATTTAATGTGTCCTCCACCTTTCTCTTCTCTCCTTATTCCCTCCCCTAGTCTCAAGAACTCCCTCTTCTCCGATCTCTTGGTCTCTCCCTCCCTCTTCTGTCATAAAACAAATTTTTGATGGAATTTCTAAACTCAACATAATAAATGTTGGATATGGGGGAGTATTTTATCATTATCATGGACACATCACCGAATTAAATCTCAGACACCTCAGTCACTCAACAAATAAATAGGTTTATCTCTAGGCGTTAATCAATGAACTACAAATTCCGCATTCCATTGGATACATGAAACTGATCACAAAAGGGGAATATGAAATTATTTTTAGTCTAGAAATAAAGATATAACATGGCACTACTACCTCAAATATTTAACTATTGCAAATTGGAAATAAGCATTGAACATCTATAACATTAGCTTTCCACCCTATTGTAGTTTTTAACCCTGTACAAAAATTGCATGCAAACAAATTCTTCAAATAGAGAAATAAACAATGGCAATAACATAAAGCCAATAAACACAAATATTTTTCCTGGATTCCGAAACCAGGACTACCGGATTGATTTTTGATTATATTCCTTTCAATGTTACAATACATATATATACATGATGATTAATTTATAAACCCCAATCCATTAACCCTAGATTAGAAAATAATCATGGTTCTGTTGATTGGATATAAAAAATACCATGGGTAGAAACCCATCATGCCTAGAACCATGTGCAAAAACCCTGCACAAAACCATGGGTAGGACCACCCACGATAGTTGGGTTTTCCCCTCATCCTTAGTTCCTCCCAACTATTAATGGGTTTACATAAAATAAAATAAAATCTCGGGGAATTGCCCTGGACCCCATGTCTAGTCATCGAAAGGATATAACACATACCCAACACCTATCAAGCCTAACTATTAACCATGTATGAATATAATTGAATTAGTTAGCTAATATAATGATCAATAAGGGAATCAGGAGATATGGATCATTCTCTTCAATCTTAGGCTCCATCTCTGGGAATCTCTAGCAAGAATTTTAAAACATAGCGAGGAAGGATATCATGTCCTCATGTGGTTTGCTTCCAGGGGTGGCTTGGTAAAAAAATTGATGGCACATGCAGGCTATGCCTCCTAGAAATACTTGATAGACAAATCCCACTGAGGGCCTTCAATTCGATCATGACTAATGTTTGCTAAACAAGATGCTCTAAAGATGGGTTGATATCACTTCTACCTAGTCATTTGATTATGAACTCTCAATTTTTATATGAATCTCTTGTACGCAACTTTAATACCACTAGAAATAATATTTTCCTTATCCTATTTGTTCTCCATCAAATGGCCACAAGATATAAACCAAATGATGGAAAGCATCAAAGGAATATATAGTGAATCAAAGTGCAGGCCATGCTCAAAGCAACCTTAGGAAGCAATAACATAGAAAATGGATAAACCAATACCAAAGGGGCATATTCAGGTTTTCCCTAGTTGTAGTGTGGAGATGGAGATGGTATTGATGTAGAAGAATCTATCTTAAATCTTAAATCATATCCACAAATCATAAGAAGAATATGCATCTAAGGATAAAAGTCTCACTCGTGACGTAGTATCTATTCTAACACCGCCATACCAACTAAATCTAAATGGGTGGATCAATGGTGAAAAGTAATAAGGAAATATAGCCTTGTGAAATGAATCACTACACCAAATCCTCATCTAATTACTCTTCTTCTCCACTATAAAATCAAACATTGTTTCTCTCCATTGTAATGTATTTTCATTTTCATGAATAAAAGATAACTTGATAAAAAAAAAAAAAAAAGTAATATTTATAAATACAATTTATTTTTCTAGATCATTGTCTTGGTGGAAACATTGATATGGATTGGATTACTATAAATTATTTTAGAGTGGATAAATTGAAGGAACCAAGTTACAGTAGAAGTTTTATTAGTTGGATCCAGCTAGGAAAATTAGGGTCTAAAACTTTTAGGGGCTAGTTTATGGCCTTATATAATAATGATTTCGTGTGAAACTTTCTTTATTAAGCTTGGGCCTAAATATATTGTTGTACAATCAATTACCTTTCCAATGGTGCAATAATCATGTCCATCAATGTCTGGAAGAAAAAGTTATACCTCTTGGAACTTGAATTTTATGTGATTAACCACCATAGTTCAAGACCATGGCATGTCATTCCCCATTAGTCATGCAAAAGGGAATATAAATGTGGAAGATATCAATAATGAACTAGAGGACTCAAATTATAACTTATGTTGAAGGTTGAATGGATCAAATAGAACCCATAGTTGGCTACTACATTCGGCTATAATTGGGCCACTAGGTGGAAAAGGGTTTCCATTACGTTTAATTACATTTGTTCCATACTAGAGAAGGGTATTTGACTATGGATGAAGAGACATAATAAAAGAGTGTGTTTGTGTTCAATGAGATCCCATGGGCTATAAGTCTCAAGAAAATCCACAAAGAGTTCCTTCTCCTTTGTACTTGCATCATTTCCATTTCAGACAATAGATAGTAGAGAAACCTCATGTTTCATGTGGGTTTCCTCTTCAAATAGTTTCATGCACCATACTTTGCTATTCATTGTAGCCTTTGAGACATTATATATATATATATATATATATATTGCACATATTATCTATTGTAAGCATAAATAATAGACCAATACTAACATATATGGAATATATAGAAACCCTCCATAATATGGATTTCATTTTATTTTCATAGATCTATAGATATAAACTATCTAGAAAAATATCCATGGAAATTTAATGGTAATATTGGTATGGGAGTAGTATTATTGGATATTTTATTGGAATTTGTAAGGGAATGGATATGATTCAGAAAAAACTCATAAAGTAACATCCATGGTTGATTAATCAATTTATGATATCCCTCAACATATGACACAAGAGATATTTTCATGTCTAGAACTGTAAGTCATAGATATAAACCGTAATGTGAGATTTGTCATGGAGACACTAACCAATAATATTTTATATTTGGAGAATATGCAGGCTCCAACTCAAAGGTTAAATCGAGGGGGAAATCGGGGTATCATGGAAAGCTATAGGAGTCTTGGAAACCAAAAGGTTAACATCCACGTTTGAGCATCATGAACCATTCATAGTCCCTATTCAAGATGGGAGTGAGGGTGGATATGAAGTCATATAAAGCTGAGATATATTACTTTAAAATAAATTATTAATTGAAATAACGTGAGGTTTATTTAATTATCAACATATATAGGAGAAATCGATAATTTCATTTTCTTGTTTTAAATTGGATGTTCATGCCACGAACAGGTGAGAAATCAACAAGGAAAGCCTTGGGCTAGATGACGATCCTCCAGTGATTAAGTAGGAGCGATTTAAAACTCTCATAATGTCCCAATTTTATCATATTGGTTATGTAGAAGACAAGTGGATTCAATGGTATTACCTCGGGAAGAGACAATGGTAGATTGTATCAGAATAAGGCATAGAATTAAAGAATATGGCAATAATGTTAGATATCCATGCAAGAAAACCAAATGTATGCCTTAATTATTTATGCAATTTACATAGTCATCTACAAATGTAGGTGATGTTGTTCAAACCTTGAACAATGGATGAGGCTTGTGTGTATGCATTGTACCTAGAAAAAATAGGTTATAAGAAAGGGTTTTCAGGTGGGTCAAAGAAAATGTAATGATAGGAAGCTTCTAATGAGGGAAATAAGGAGCGAAAAAGGGGAAAGGATAATAAGATAGTAAAAAAAAAATAAAATAAAAAAAAAAGATCCTACTGACCACGATAACCACTATGGCATTGATGGTGACATAGAGGAGAAATGCTGCAAATTGCATCCAAAGATGAAATTAAATAATCATAAGAACATGAAGAATAAAAACATTACAACCAAATATTCTAGAATTTACATGGATATATGCTCAAAAGTGGATGAGAATATTATTTTCACATCACTTTAGAAACAAGTGAATCTCATTTGTTTTGATCAATAGGAAGAGAAGAATATGACCAAACTTTTCCCTATAATGATGTAGGTCAACACGAATCAGGATCACATGTAGGAAAAATTAGATGCTTTGTTCGACTCAAGATCACATGAGAATATAATAGTGGTCGATATGGTCATCAAACATGGACTAGAGGTTGATGAAAATAATAAACCATATGTGGTGGGATGTGTCCACAAGGAGGAAGAGATAAAGGTAACCAAAAAGTGTAAAATTAAATTGGAATTCTAATTTTATTGTTGAAGTATAATTCCATGGCGTTTGACTTGATATGTGTGGAATTATTTTGAGGAGTTCTTATATACACATGTGTGATGCAATCTTCATGTAGAGAGCCAAACATTATGACATCATCAAGGATGGAAAATCATTCTTAATCAACATTCACAAAGGAAAGTTAGAGATTCACTGGTTAAAATAAACCAAGCTAAGAAATTGCTTAATTCTAGTAAGAATTAAGTTTTATTACTCTTAAGAGAGAATTAATATATAGAAGAGTGAATAAGAGAAAAGTAATCATTGGAGGGTGGAAAAGGAAGAAAGAAATCATTAGAATATTTTTTATAGGAATATAGGGGAGTGTTCTAGGTAGTTAAGGGATACCAATAAAGACATAAGTGGAGCACACGATCCTGTTATTTTTGGACTCTCGATTTCCAAACTATGGGCTATAAAAATAGTTTGCTATAGAATCCAATGACATGAAGAAGTAGTTGCAACCGTTGATAGATAAGGGTGTTACTCTACCAAGAACCACCCCATGTGGGTCACCCATCGTAATTGTTCGAATGAGGGATGGGACATGGTTACTATGAATTAATTATAGGGAATTAAACAAAATTATTCTCAAGAAGAAGTACCCTCTCACTAGTACTGATCACCTATTGGACTTGTTGCAACAGGGAAAATACTTCAATATGATGGATTTAAAATCAGGATATTACCAATCTCAAGTGAAAAAAGTACCTCGAAGACCTCCTTGAATATTAGAAAAGGTTTATATGAGTGGTAAATCATGCCATGTACTATATACAATGAATCAAATACATTCATGAAATTAATGAATGATATTTCACCAAAATCTAGATCGATTTTTCATCGTTCATTTGATGAGCACATCTCACGTTTCATGTATATGTTAGATACATTGAAGAAACAATAGATTTTGGATAGTATCAACAAGTTTGAGTCTAAAAAATAGTATTTGGTGTATTTAATCTATGTGATTGGTCGATGGGAGCTCTAGATAGAATCTATGAAGATCGAGGTCATCATGAACTAGTTGTTACCTATGAATATTTTAGAGGCTAAGAGTTTTGTTGGGGCAACATAGTAGCTAAAAAAATTCATTGCTTCATTTCAAGTTGTATATGCACCATAATCCAAGCCATAATAGTAAGATATATGAGTTTCCATCGAGGAAAGGGTTAGTAAAAATACTTTGTATAGCTCAAAAGGAAAATAAGTCAAGCACTAGTTATTATGATAAAAAAACTTGCAATCGCCCTTCAATGTGGAGATAGATGTTAGTGGATATGTCATGGGAGAGGTTTTAATGTATATAGGAAGGAATATGTGCTATCATTTAAGACTTCTCGATGGTTTAGTTCTAATTAGGATCCAAAATGATGATGTTATCCCCAAAGGAAAATATTTTGGAGGGAAAAGAACAAAACTAGTTATTTTTATTGTATTTTTGACTTATTGATGAAACAGGATTTCGAGTTATAGCTAAGATCCCCTTTGATTTATAATTTTGATCCTAAGGCTTGTGGGTTATGGCCCAGAAACCCTATCAGAAGCGTTAAGCATTTCTTAGGCCTCAAAAACCTGGGAGCATATAACATATCAGAACACGGGGAACATAGGAAAAAAAGGGTGCCCGAACACATAATTCGGATCTCAAATACTATCCACCCACTTCTATAACTTCATTGGGTCTGTCTCATCGAGCTACCTCTACAACTCTCCTCCGATATTCATTATATCCGATCTCTGATTGGCCGGTGCTTCATTGAACTATCACAATATCGGCCATCAGCTTTTGGCGAATCGCAATGTCACACATCGCCAATCTCCAGTCACGCCTCATCTCATATTGACAATATCACCATATCACTTATCAAGCTACCTATGTCTGCTTTCATTTTGACCTTCCAATTTGCAATTAGTGATTAGATTGGGACTGTCAATCCTGAATCTCGATTTGACGATTGACGATTAATCGCAAGATCACAATCGCACTGTTTCAAGAGTTGGTTCCGATAACTCCGGAAGATTTTCAAGGATGTGATAAAGTGTGATCACTCATCGCGATTGGATCTGGACCATTGATCTTCTAGATCCAACAACTCCTGTGCATTCTTGTCCATTTCCTCCTTAACTTAATCTCGCTTTCTTTTGATGGATTTTACGTTTGAATCACGGTTCTCTGCCATGCTCTATTACAACACATACAATAGTTAATAGTTAAATCTATATCTTTGGATCACCATCTATCCTTTCAGTGATCGACGGTTGATCCACAATCAAGCAACACAAAACTAACTCTATATATGAAATACACACAAGCACACAATTTCGCACTGAGCAAACACTTTTCTATTATACACAACATAGTTACATTCTAAGGCATTTCATCCTTAGGAATGAGTTCCCTCTCAACTACATTTTGATTACTCTCAGCTTACAAATCTTTCTTTATCACTCACTCTCCCTTACTCTATCTGTATCACAATATATATATAACACGCAGGATCATCATTTATAGAAATATTGGATTGGGTCATTGAAAGGATCTGATCAATACCCTCCTTGATCTCCTCTAACAAATCACTAACAACTCCCTAATCTTTCTATGTGCATACATACAACAGATTACATTTAATTAAGTCCATCTAATTATCTTTGTTTTAAACAAATTTTCCCAGTTTTTCTCTGATGGTCCATGTCCTCTCATTCTCCACTTTAGATTCCTCTTTTCATTAAGGAGGGTTAGATGCTCCTACATCAGACTCTTCAGCCACAAAAATTTATGACCTCCTGGTCATATGCTTCTCGTTATACTTAGCAATTCTACCCATACCCCTGTGTAATTTCCTTTATGATCTTCTATGAGATGCAACCAAACCTTTGTAGTAACAGTCTTCCTCTACTACATGATACCTCACCAAGCTATCTCCTATGAGCTTAGTGTTTTGGCATCCTTTTGGTTCTCTCTTATGGAAACAATTGAGCATACCCTTCTCTAGGTTGCTGCAAGTCTTCTCACCTTCCGTTGCCGCTATCTGCACGAAAGTAAGATCATAAAATCACCATACTTCAACAACTCTACCTCCTCTCCTTATGCTTGCACTCTTCTTCCTTCTTGCAGGAAATCCTTTCCTTGCTCTAATACCAAATGATGAAAGGAGATTTTTGGGTATAGCCAAGATCCCCTTTCATTTATAATTTCGATCCTGAGGCCTGTGGGTTATGGCACACAAACCCTATCGGAAGTGTTAAACATTACTTAGGCCTCAAAAATCCAGGACCATGTAGCATATTAGAACACGGGAAACACAGGAAAAAACATGCTCGTGCACATAAGCCAGATCTGAAATACTATCCACCCACATCTTTAACTTCACCGGGTCTGGCTCATAAACCTACCTCTGCAATGCTCCTCCGATCTTCATTATCTCCAATCTCCAATTAGTCAGTGCTTCATCGCACTATTGCAATATCGGCCATCAGCTATCGGTGAATCACAATGTCGCACATCACCAATCTCCAATCATGCTTCATCACATATTGGTGATATCACCATATCGCTCATCGAGCTACCTCTGTCTGCTTTAATTTTCACCTCTCGATTTACGATCGATGATTAGATCGTGACCGTCGATCCTGACTCTCGATTTGACGGTTGATGATTAATCGCAATCGCACTATTTAAAGGTCCAGTTCTGATAACTCCAGAAGGTTTCCACTGATGCGATAAAGTGCGATCGCTCATCGGGATTGGATTTGGACCATTGATCTTCCAGATCCAATGGCTCCTATGCATTCTCATTCGTTTCCTCCTTAACTTAATCTCGCTTGGTTTTGATGTATTTTACGTTTAAATTATGGTTCTCTATAATACTCTATTACAACACGCACAACAACTAACAGTTAACTCTATATCTTTGGATCACCATCGATCCTTTCAGTGATTGATGGTCGATCCACAATCTAGCAACACAGAACTAACTCTATATATGAAATACAAATAGGTGCACAATTTCACACTGAACACACACTTTTCTATTATACACAACATAGTTACATTCTAAGGCATTTCAGCCTTAGGCACAAGTTCGCTCTCAACTACATTTTGATTACTCTCTGCTTACAAATATTTCTCTATCACTTTCTCTCTGTTACTCTATCTATCTCACAATATATATAGAACACGTAGGTTCATCATTTACAGAAATATTGGATCGAATCACTGAAAGGATCCGATCAATCCTCTCCTTGATCTCCTCTAACAAATCACTAACAACTCCCTAATATATCTACATGCATACATATGGCACATTATATTTAATTAAGTCCATCTAATTAGGTCTGTTTTAAACATATTTTCTCGGTTTTGCTCCTACGGTCCACATCCTCTTGTTCTCTGCATTGGATTATTAAGGAGGTTCAGATGCTCCTGCATCACTTATCTCTCTATAGGTTTACTCAAATGTCACGTGAAGATACCCCTTGGATGGGGAGTTCAATTACACATCCAATGAGTACCCATTTAGCATACTTTGTAGTAGACGCACATCGAGAAAATTTGAAAATACATTAAAAGGCATGCTCAAATTTTCTCTTCATGTATTTTCATTTTTTTTGTGGGCATACTAAAAAGTATGCAAAGTGGGTACTAGTTGGATGTGGACTTTAATTATCCATCCAATAGATCTGTACACTTTACATTTGATTAAACCTATAAGGAGATAACAATTCATTTTTTTCCCTTAAAAAATCATAAATATTATTTTAATGTTTTAACAATTATATTATTATTTTATTGAGGAGGTGCATTTTACACCTCATAATTTCCCTATTGGAACTACCATACATATGACAATGAGATATATTCCCTAGTACAAGATACAACATACTAGGCGTAGAGTAAGTTACATCATACTAGGAATTACAAGTGGATGTGTTTCTTACAATATTTCCATTTATTAATCATGTTTAGGAAGGGCACACAAAAAATTGGGC
The DNA here is from genome assembly GCA_000404065.3 of Pinus taeda. Classification (NCBI taxonomy): domain Eukaryota; kingdom Viridiplantae; phylum Streptophyta; class Pinopsida; order Pinales; family Pinaceae; genus Pinus; species Pinus taeda. Next base: position 84,282 of record APFE031483806.1, on the reverse strand, counting down.
TACCATACTTTCAAGGCTACTTGTTTGAGATGTCTCATGCACACAAATATTTTCTCCCATGATGAATTTAGAGAGGTACATATAGAAGATGAGGACTTTAAGGAGGTGTATAAATAGTTGTGGGGCTAGATTCATGTGGAAAACAATCACAATACAATTGAATATCATCTCTAAAATAGGTTACTAGACAAGATACATAATCCATGTGTTCCTAAAGGTGAGAAAATTCATTTAATTAGAAATTCCCTCACCTCTAATGTTGCAAGGCATTTTCAGGTTGGGAAGATACTTTTCAATTTTCATAGCTATGTGTATAGCCTATAATGTAATATGTATCTAGGTTCATTAGAAAATATAGGTTTTTCTGTACTAGAAACCCTAGTAAAAAGAAATAACATATATACCATCACTTAACTATACACAGTGATCCTTGTGAAATAATATTCATGGAATTTTTGGGAGGTTACAAACAAACAAAAAGGAACATTACTACCAATTCATGGTAGTTGATAGATTCAATAATAAATTTATTTTGACACCCTGTAAAAATACTATCACATGGGAGAAACAACTAACTTGTTATTTGAATAGGTTTGATTTTATGTTGGGATACCAAGGAGCATCATTTCAGATAGAGACACCATATTTATTAGGGAATTTTGGAGTACGTTATGAGAGTATATGGACACAAAATTGTAGAGGTATATAGCATTTCATTGATAGATATATGGGGAATAAAAAGTAGTCAACAAGACTTTGTTACATATTTTGAGAAGTTACCATCAAAAGAATCTTAAGACCTAGGATAAAAATATCGTGTGAATACATCAATCGTAAAATAGAGTATTCCACACTTGAACTGGTAAGTCACCATTTGATAATTGTTTTTTATATTTTCCACCCTCACCTTTAGATGTTCTATATGGTTAACAACGATGAGTGAGGTAGGATCTAATAGGGGACACTTTAAGAGAAAAAGACATTGTGAATATCATATGAATCCACTTATAGGAACATGAGGCACATAACAAGATATAGGAAAAATTGAAGGTTAGGCATGATCATCATAGGATTGAGAGGTCATTTAGAGTGGGAGATAGAGTACATTTATAGTTCAAAAGGATAGGCTACAAGTTCTTGGCAAGAAAATCAAGGCTCTACAATAATTTCATTTCCAGATACGAGGAAAGGTGGGAGATAATACCTAGAGACTCAGTTTAGCCCCATACTTGCACATTTACTCAGCGTTGAATGTGGAAAAGATCAAAATCTATGAGCCTTCCATGATGAATCAAGAAGAGGAGAAAGTCCTACCTTATATAAAACACCTAGCTCCATATGCTTAGGCAAAGTTGATGAAGGATATAGTTTTATAGAAGAGGTCCAAAACTACAAGATAGGAACAAAATGGCCTTTGGAATATTGATTTCAAAGGTAGACTCTAGGGATCGATAAATAGTATTCTAAAGAGAAGGCACAAAAAACATTTCCTTCACTCATTCGATAAATTTTATTGGGAGCAAATGATAAGTTTAGTTGAAGTTTCCTAAAACACAATTTTATTAATAAAATAAAATACATTACACAAGAGGTTAGAGGCATCACATATATATAACCTATCTATCCTTATCTCATCATGTCATGTGTCTGTGATCAATATCTTAAGGATAAACACGATGAAAAGGTTGTGATAAGGCCCTTTTGTCTTTTAGGGATTGTACCACTTTTAGAATTTACTTTATTATTCTAGAAATAATACATTATAAAATAACCTTTTTAACTTATGAAAACTATCTAACGAAATAACTAAATAAACATTAGAATTATGAGGTTAACATTCCCCACTTAAATCCTAATTTTTATTTTTAAAAATGCCTAGTTATACTCTAAACTCGATGAATTTATTTTTCGTAATGACTCAATGAAGATATCTAAAATTTCATCTTAAGATGAAAAATGTTATTGCATGAAGATGCTATTATGGATGAGGGTTTTAATGATGTAATACTTGGTGTCAACATGATTGGTATTATTCTGGAAAAATGAGTTCCTATTCATTTTTATTGATGTTTCATTATCAAAATAATGTAGTTGATGTTTTTCAGATAGCACTAAGATCTTACAAGATTCTACGTAGCCATACAATTTCACATGATACTTCCCAAGCTTAAATGTATTAGAGCTATACTAAATAATTTGGCATTGCTTCCTCCTTTTAACAACTCGAATAAATTATTGTTGAACCCATATTCATTAAATTACCTAATGTTGATGTTCTATCATCAATATCACCTACAAATTATGCACCTAAATTTACAAAAAAAAGTAGTTTTATTGTTCTTCTTATTGAAAAGCCCAAAAATTTGTGTCCTTTGTATGTACCTATAGACCTTTTTTGATACATTACATTAACATTATCTATGTTCCTGCACTAACATGGAAAGAATGTTGACAGCATATGACAAATCCAGATATGTAGTTGTATAGTAAACTACACTTCTAATTAATTGTAAATAGGTTGTACTGCTCAACAATTCCTTGCATTCAAATTTTAAATGATTGGGGTTTTCTCCATAAGTTTAAGAGGGGGTTTAGGGTCTATCATGATAATATCTTCGAGAACTCTATACCATACTTGGTTCTACTAAGGAAAATTTCGTAAGTTATGAAACTTCTACTTTGAAATAGTGCGTGACACAATGTCTATCATTTGAAGTTTATGCTTCACCTACTTAAGATGATATTCATAATCTCATATAATAACTAAGTCATAAATATAAAGAACAATGATGACCAAACTTTGACCTTTTACCTCTCATCCTAAAACAAATATTATCATCAAACTCATTGTGATGAAAATTAATATATCTATAATATTGATCGATTTTAGCATGCCATGCTGTGGGTTCCTCTTTCTAAAAGATATAAAGCTCTATTGAGTTTACAAACTTTACTCTCCTACCATTTACTTACAAACTTTACTCTCCTGCCATTTACTTTATCTCATGAAGGTTCAGTTATATAGACTTCTTTCGAATCACTATTAAAAAAGGTGCTTTCTACATCAATATGAAGAAGTGTCCAATCATACTGTGTAGCCGAATTTATCACCATTTTTATTGTGTTCCATTTTGTTAGAAGGGAAATCATTTCTTCATTTTTCGAACATTTTTTTAGAAATCTCCTTTAACTAAAAATCTTTCTTTATACTTATCCACTTCACAATTAATTGGGTAAGTCCATTTATAATGGATGCGTGGGGTAAAAAGTGCGATCGTTTTCACCATCATTGTCTCACCTTTTCAATACTTTTACCCTGTAATCACATTTTATTACTCTACACATTGTCATTTTGACCAATGTATCCTGCCCTTTTATGTCACCTTAAGTCAAGCAGTTTCGCTTTGTATATTAATGAGAGGTTAACTATTTTGGATAAGTTTAATAATGAAAATGGCAAAGGATGTTTCGGAACAACTCGGCTTGCTCGGGTGATGCTATTCACTTTTTCTTAGGGGATGCAATGTTGTTTCTCAAGGATTTTGTATTGCTTAACACACCATGAGAGGTTTTGTTGTTACTTTTGTGACGCTGCTACTCTGTGTTATGGTACTCTGTTTTCCGGATGTTATTTTTGGGAGTCAAACATGGGAGTTGGTACTTAGTCAAGTGAACCAAGAGGGTTGTGCCAATAAAGATCAGACTAGTTTTTGACAATACAACCAACTTTAATATGAAAAATACGACTCTCCATTTTGATTTCTCATTGTTACAACATTTGTTTTATTTCAACAATTTGATTTAATCTCTTAAACAAGGCTCTTCCTTTGGACAGTCTGGAATCTAAACATTCTCGTGTACGATTTTCGTACTGAAATTAGAAAGATGTAATTCTATAAATGTAAAAACTCTCTGCCTCTTACGGGGTGGTGTCATCATTCTTCAGAAAACTTTAAGTCTGTAATTTTGTAAGTTAATGTAATCTTTGATGAATTCCTGGCTCTAATGTGATTTGCTGTGGAGAACCTTACATCTATAATTTTGTAAGTTAATACAAAGTCTGATGGATTCTTGGCTCAATTGTGATCTGTTATGTTAGCTCATGAGTTGTGAATCATCAACCCCCTGTGAAGGAGGAAGGGCCTCCCTCTTTAGGGATTTTGACCACATAGTTCGTTGTTCATGACCTTCCAAAACAGAAAGCATATATTATGAGATATAGCTATCAATGGTTCTGATCATTTCTAATCGAATAAGAAAATCAAAAGTCACTATACAAATATAAAATTTCAGCCATGTTAATGTGTTTGTTAAAGACGGGTACGGTCTATTGGCCTAGATTCTCTAGCCGTAAAGCTGATGAAGATTGTGCCATATCACCTTTGGCAATAATGAAAGATATGTCAACGCCTATCTGTAATGCACAACGCAATAATGAAAGATATGACAATATGGTCTCCCACCACTCTTCTTGCAACGCCTATCTGTAATGCACATTAGGCAGCCGCCCCAGGCCTTGTGGATGAATATCGTGTCCAGAAGGAGCGCGAGGCAGCGCCTTCAGATATGTAGAGATTTGTAGGGGATTCCTCACTATACAACGGTAGGAGAGCCCGAAGCATCTCTTGATCTCTTCCTGCACAATCGCTTGGTTCTGTATCGACAGATGATCTAATTAGGTTTCATTCTTCGTGCACCAATCAATAAGCACTTTTGATTTTGTAACATATATAAGATTACTCTTACCTGTATTCAACTCTGTTGGAGCATCTGAAGATGATGGGCAGATTGAAAAGCATAAGGAGTTGTTAACATCCGCTCACATGCCAGGACTCTGCATTCGAGGTGTGTGTGCTCTTCATGATTCTGTCATCAAATTAAGCCTTCATCTTGGTAAGTATTCCATATCTGAAGTTCCTGACCTAAATCTCTACATTCACATCATATTATCTATGCATAGAAATTTACTTTCCTTGCAGATTTTAGCCTTAAGTTATCCACACAGAAACGCAGTAAGAATACTTGTTAAGTACGTTAATCGAAATATTTAAATATTAAGAAGAATATCTGAACCTTGCCATTTACTTCCGGGTTGTCATTTCAAGCCTAGCCATAGCGGTCTTTTTCCCAAGTCTCAAAACTATTTGAGAGTAACAATTACTATATAGAGTAAAAAAAAAAAAAGATCTTCGGTGCTTTGGATATGCTCCGTATGTAAGAGGCGCTCCTTGTTTACAGCGAAGTTTATACTTATTACGCACATGTTTAAGGGCTTGATATTTTTTCTCTTAAATTTTTTGGTGGGATAAGATGAATACTTAAATTTTTTGGCAGGATAAGATGAATAGACAGCTAGGAGGGATAAGATGAATAGACAACTAGGAGGGTCCGGTAGTAGTTTAATATGAGGTAGGCTATCACTATAATTGAGAATTGAGAATTAAGTAAATGAGCCACTAGTGAAGGTTTGAACCCTTAACGATTACGCAAGACAATTACGCAAGAAGTGCATTGCAGGGTAGATGTTTTTTCTCTGGGTATTAGAGAGAATGAGACTTGTTTTTATTTTGTTTGTATTTATTTACATTATGATGTATAGGTGACGTTTCTAGAGATTTAAACATTGGTAAGACTACTGCAAACCGTATGGGTGATGCCTCCAGAGATTTAAACACTTGTAAGACTACTCTAATCGTATGGGTGATGCCTCTATAGATTTGAAACACTTGTAAGACTACTCTAATCGTATGGGTGATGCCTCTATAGATTTGAACACTGATAAGACTATTGCAAATAGACTCCAAACACCAAAACTTTAGAAGCTAGAGTCGATGATAAGACTTGCTTTTATTTCCCTTGTATCTTCCTACACTAAAAATGTATGTGTTATTGACTCTTTTACAACAAATACCAAATTAATTGTCCAATAAGCACCCAGGCGTAGGTCCAACCTATTTATCACTTACGGTCATATCATACATCTTCAAGAAGAGCAATTTAGTTCTTGGAAAACATCCATCCTAACTATGGGAAGTTATGCTCACAGGAAGGGTACCATTTACCTTTCGTGAAATAGAAAACGACAGTGTTTTGAGGCACGTAGACTGTGTCATCAATGACCATCCTGGAGATATAATGACACAAGGCAACCTGAAACAGGGCTACCCATGTGTATCAATGGTTAAGGCCTTTTTCTTTACCCTCGCGGAATAATTCACTACAATAACCTAACCTTGAATAATTAGTGTTATCAGAACTTTATAACACAACCCTTAACCTTACGCAATCCTTATGCCGCATATGAAACAAACCCTACTTTATAACTATGGAATGTTGGACTTACGCATAAATCCTTCATATTTGCGCTATTTCTATTATATATCTTTTATAATAGAAATACGCCATAAACATGCCTTTTCCACTTTTAACGCGCGCTCTACACAACTATCGAGGTTACACCTTATCGCAATCGCAATTGGGTCTCTACGGGGTTTATTAACACAGGCTCTATCACATCTAATATGTGATAACACAATATCAGATTCCAAATATTATTAACAACGCCCATATAACTTATCGGGTCCGCTCATCACATGTCACATTACTGTCCTCCGATCGTGATCCGTGCTTCATCGCCAATCGGCATATCGTTCATCCCAACATTGCAATTCTATAGCCGCTGTCCCTTGACACCTCCGACTTCTGATTTGCGATTAGATTGTGACCATTGATCTGGTTCCGATCGAATGGTCCTCGATCAATCGGCTATCGCTCATCGCAACTGCCCAAAGCTTAGTTCCGATAACTTCAATAGAATTCTGTCGATGCTATTTAATCCTGGCCATTGATCGAAAAGATCCAATGGCTATGGTCTAATGATAACTCATTCTTTCACCCTTCACTTCACTTGGGGTTTTTTTTTTTTGCGCCATTTCTTCAGTTTTTTTGTGGTTTTGGGATCTCATCAAAAGTTCTTCCTTTTGCTATTCTACTGTGCAATTCTTCTCTCCTGAGCTTAAACTTTGTGATTCTTTAATCATGAATGCTTCAAGCATTTCTTTGGTTCTTCCTTCAAATGGATTCAATGATCCATCATGATCCTCTGCCTTGTTCTCACTCTTTCCTCTTTGTGTATTCACTCTCCTCTTTGTGTTCGCCGAATTCACTTGCACATATATATATGGTACATAAGCTCTAGTTCACAGTGAATTCGGCATTCAATCATTCGAAACGCACAATTATATTGATTTGAATTTATCTTTGCACATAAAAAATAAACAAATGATACATATTAAGACTTTGTCTCTCTCTATGGCCTGCTCTCCTAATACCAATGGCTTCTTTTACATTCTGCTTGTAGGCTTACAACCATACTGTAATTCGACTAATTCTTTACTCTTCTTTCTTGTTTTCTTTTCAATACATCATTAGCAGTTTTTTTTACAGTTTGAGAAATTGTTCCTCAGTTATGAAACAATGGCTCAACAGTTTCTTCAAACAATTCTTAACTAATCCTAACTTAATCTGTTTGCCTAATTTAGGAACTAACAATGGCCAAACCAACGTTAATTTTAAATGAAACAAAATAAAACAGAAACAAAAATATTTCCCATAGCCAAACCAGCGTTAATTTTAAATGAAACAAAATAAAACAGAAACAAAAATATTTCCCACCTGTTGCCTCTTCATTCCGATGCTCTGCATTATATAAGTGGAATATTGCCCCAAATAGATTTTTTAATTAAAAAAAACCGATGTCCTAGGTTAAGTAAAGTCATACAAGTAAAATTCTTTGATGTGAATGCATTCATATTATGATGGGTTTTTAGAACGTTTTAGTGTAATTATTTATTTGTAAGGCTTCGTGATAAAAGTGATATACGGATTTCAAATTTTTTGTACAAAGCTATTTATTTTTTTAATGTTTTTTTTACTATTATTTTTTGGATTATTTTTTTATTTTTTTTTGGTTAATTTTAATAAATTTTAAAAATCACTTTTTTGTTAATGGCTCTTATCTACTAATTTCATAGGAATTTGAAATTATTCTAATTTTAATAACTTCCTCTATGATAAGTTCTTTATTATTATTTTATATATTTATTATATATAATCAAATTTTGTTTAGCAAAATGGTCCGTATTTCCATAAGATCTCTAATTAATTTTTTTTGGCAAATTAAATTTGACCCATAATCTTTGCAATAGTTTTTTTGTTATATTTATGAAATTTTTGGCCATATCAATCACATTAATATTTTTAATGTGGTAAGGAATTTTCTTGTTGCAAATTAAATTTGACCCATAATCTTTGCAATAGCTTTTTTGTTTTATTTATGAAATTTTTGGCCATATCAATCACATTAATATTTTTAATGTGATAAGACATTTTCTTGTTGTAGTAGTCTTTTTTTTACATTTATGAACTTTTTGACTTTATCAACCACATTAATATTTTTAATGTGGTAGTATTAGTTAATCATTTTAAAAATAAAATTGTCTGATATAATTATATTTATAATAATGAGTCATAAAATTGATATAAGGCTTTCAAATTTTCATACACAAAGCTGTGCAAATTTTTATTGGTTTTTGTTCATCATAATTGTTTATCAATTTTGTGTCTTTAAATGAAGTAAATTTTAATGGAAAATCATATGATTAAAAAATATATATTTTAAATACAAAAATTTCATTTTTATCATTTTTTAACCCTGTACCTTACTTTATTTAATATCTTTTAAACTTTTATATATATATATAAAAATTTACGAACTATTTCAAATTTATTTAAAATTTATACTTCAATTAACTTTTTATTCATAGATATTTTTAATATATAATATCGATAAATTTACATAATATTTTCACATCTAATTTTAACATAATTTCTATATAATTTTTGGATTTTTTTTAGTTTGATTTTCCTTTACCCTTATGTTTTACCTTTTGAGTAACACATTACCACCTCCATCAATGAGCAATAATTCCTTTGAAGGAGTATTCCTCTTGCTCCAGTGTCAACAATCAAATTACATTTTTATTATTCTATAGATACGTCAAATAACGTGTGAAGGCAGGACATTCATGTTACGTATTCAATATTATACTAGAAATTGTCCCAAAAGGTACAAAGAGAGGTTGATAGGATTATTAAATTGGAATTGTTGAATTTTTCTAGAAGAGTTAATTGGTTTGTGGAATACCTTGTTTTCTTGGAGTGGATCATTGTGCAATTACTTTTCTTTAAATGTTTTGTTCATATCTATATTACAAGGAACACATTAAATGTTTTATTTCATTTTAGAGTAAGTTAATTACCCAAATTTCAAGATGTTGAGTTAATTACCCAAAATTAAGAAACCTCTATAGATGGCCAAGTATATACGAAGCTTGCTAGTGACCAAGGCAATAACCACCATGGCTATCCCCTATCAATATATTTTATTGTAAACAATAATTGTATATTTCATTTATAAAGTCAAAACATAATTTTGATTATAGCAATGGGAACTTAGACTCATTACTATTATAAATCTTTATTATTTATTATTGTAAATCTAAAGATATAGTTTCAATTTTTAGTAAATAAAGCCTTAAACCAAAACCCAATAATGTCTCCTCCCATTCCACATTCTTTGGGAGTTTATAAAGTTCAATTTTATGGTCATGTTTTGAACGAGTTTAATTTACTTAATATAAATTAAATAATTTAGATTAATTTTAATTTTTTAATGAATTAAATTAAGTTTATTGATTATATAATGTTTAATATTTAAAATGAATTTTATTAACGGTAAAAAATGAATTTTTATAAAAAATAAAGTTTAATTTTTATTAAAATACTTAAATATGTAAATAATATTAATTAAAAAATTTATTAATTTATTTAAAAAAATTTAATGAAAACTAATTTATATTTATATTTTCACTTAGTTTAATATTTATGTTATAAAGTATTATTACCATTCTAAAAAACAACTATTTATATTATTACTATCTTTTTACTCAGTCTAAACTCTGAAACAAAAATATCACCATTCTCTTACTCACTCCAAACTCTGAAACAAGAATAAGCCCGCCCAAACTCCCAGATGTATTGATTGAATTATTTATTTTTATCCCTTATAATCTACCTCCACCTCCAATTACAGTTTTAGGGCTGAATTTACTGGGCACAATTGTCATCTGTGGTTGGCAATGTATGGAAAATGTTTAAGAATTTTTGTCATTCAATAACGGAGCACTTACCTCCAATTACAGTTTTAGGGTTCAATTTACCGGGTACGGTTGTCATAGCTGTTGGCAATGTATGGAGAATTTTTGTCATTCAATAACAGAGCACCACATTGGGAAGGTTATGTTTCAAAAAAAATGGTGTTAAAAAACACCCTTCGTGGAACCCTGCATTAAATAAAACCTGGAAAGCCTTTTCCTCATTGAGTGTCTAGCAATGTGCACTTCGGACTACTTTGATGAAGTGAAAATTCACTGAGTGGCTGGGAATGTGCATTTCGGACTACTTTGATGAAGTAATGGGGAAATCAAATGAGGTAAAAGACTTCGTAAATATTGAAATAACCTTAATCCTAAGCATGTAATAAGGCTATGTCAAAATATCTATCTCCAATCTATTACATTGCAATCAATCTATTCCAATTTCCTATTTCTTTTTCTGTTGCATTAAGTTATTGAAAATGATTTCTTATTTCTTTTTCTGTTGTACTAATTTATTGTGAAGGGGATTGTAGATTAATCTACTTTTTTTTTTGTGATCCAAGATTTATTTTCTTCTACATTGGCATACAATCCCATCATTTTATCTTTCTTTATCGTAAAGCCAAGTAACTAAGCCATGAACTCTGTAATTCTTTGCTATCTGCAACAACAAGAATTCAGTTTAAATTTAAATAGGCAAATTGATATGCCATTGGAAACGCATCAGAACATAATTGAATCGAATCAAGAAGAACAAGGAAATTACCAATATTGTATTGCATACTAAATTAGATCTGCCAAATGCATTAAACCTTTTAAAACTCTTTTCTGTCTGTGAAAGGAATCAACAACAAAGTTTCAGAAGGGAGAAATTTAAATTTCAATAGTCAAATTGAATTTCCATGGAAAATGAATCAGATAAACTTAATTGAGTAAAGAAGAGAAAGGAAACCGCAGAAGAAATCTCATTACCATTCATTTGAGAGTGCATGATCCCGCCATTTTAGTTTTCTTTATCATAAAGCTAAGTAGCTAAGCCATGAACTCCTCTCTAATTCTTTTTGCTATCTCAACAACAAAAATCCAATTTAAATTACCACTATTATATTATATATTAAATTAGATCGTCAAAAGCATTAAACCCTCTGTAATTCTTTTCCAGCCGTAAAAAAAAAATCAACAGCAGAATCTAATCTAAATTTCAAAGAACAAATTGAATTTCCGCTGAAATGAATCGGTTAAACTTAATCAAATCAAGAAAGGAAACGAAACCGCAAAAGAAATCTTACAGATATACCGCATTACGCACAGTGCTCCACCTACAGATGTAGAGTGCTCCTACTGCATACAAATATAAAGCACATGCTGAGCGCTCCACAGGAGGATCCAATGCAGGAGAAAGTAGTGGGTGAACGTAAGAGAAAGAGAAGCGATGGAGCCAAGCCATACGACAATTTAAAATCGACCAACGTTTGGTTCTAGATGCATACAATGGTGTAAATTGATGCTCCGCGACATGACAAATCCACCCTGACATCACAATTGTATCTAGTTGACGCAGCATTCAAAATTTCTATTTGCTGTTTTTTTTACATAAAATAATTGGAAAAAGTAATAAAAATATCTTGTCAACCCAAGAAAGCAACTCAACCGATATTTGGAAAAAGCAGTCACACTTCAAATCAATGGTTAAAAGTGTCTCCCCTGATCGAACTGAGCAAGATAAAAGTGTTGACCCTGATCGAACTGAGCAAGATAAAAGTGTTGACGATTGTTAATGTATAAGAAGGGCTATCAACCTAAATATAATCTTTATTTTGATTTTAATGTTTTTATCTTTTCAAGTTATAATTACAATAACCTTTACAAATAACTCAAATTACTTATTTTCACTATCTCAAATTACTTCTTTCCCAAAGAAAACGTTTTTCCATTTATTAATTATTATTAGTATTTTGTTTTTATCTTGAGTAATTTTTTATATATTTAATTATTTGTTTATAATATATATCTGGTAATGAATTCATATTATTAGATAAATTTCATAAATTTTTATTTAAATTTACTTGAATATTATTAATATTTTAATACATTGAGTATAAAGAGATTATTAAGATAATATTTAATATATCTCAACACTTAATTATTATTATTGATAAAAGTTTTCCAAAATTTTAATTTAATTAATTAATAATTACAAAATATATTTTAATATACTCAAGTAAAAACAAATATTTAAAATAAAATTTTTTTTTTTTACTTAATTTTATCATATATATATAGAAAAATACAATATAATAAGTCCTTTATTTTTTTCCTATATTATTTTCTAAATATATATATAATTAATATTATTAATTTATTTTATAATTAATTTAATAATATTTAAAAATAAAATTATATTTTAACTAATAATTTTTATAACTTTTAAATTTTACTATAAAAACAATACGAAATAAATATTTCGTGTTTAATGAAACATTTCAATATTGTATTCCACTTATATATATTTATAAACCAAAATATATCTTATAAAATAAACTATTATATAACCTAACAAAATAAACTATTATATATTAATAAGTTATATTCCGAAGAACCCTGAAAACAAAAATATCATTATTCCATAATTTGTACTCCTAAAATTTTTGAGAAAAACTATATCATTAAGGGATCTATGAGTATGGTATATCACCATTTGATATATTATATATTTATAAGTGTATTTGTGATAAATCAATTTGAAATGACGTTATTTATGTGTATAGGAATCGCAATATTAGATTTTTCTTTCTAATATCGTATAGATCTCTTATTAATTCATGTGTTAGGAGCGTTTTTTTTTTTTAACATATGGTTTTTGTCCAACCCTCTTATTCCTAAAAATTATATTAAAAAAAAAAAAATTATTATACCCCTGATTCTTACCCAACACCGGATCAAAGGCTTACGATATCATGGTGACGTGACTTGTTATATAACGTTGGTTTATTTAATACATAACTACAATTACAATGATTAATACTAGGACTATATAATAGTAACGTTAACAATCCATAACATTAATCAACCTTTCCGTTTCATCGTTGAATTAACAAACATATGACACCTGTCTCACGGTTCAGTCATCCACTTGCTGGTAGCTGAGGCATTTATGGTAATAGCGTGGCTACCACTTCCTCGGGATCGTCATTGCAATGGACGGCCTTGATCGCTCTCAACGATCGGACGGTGGAGAGCTGAAGGGTTTTGGCGGCATTGAATTTAGGGTTTGTAACCTGAGGTTTCGGGTCATTTGTCATTGTTTTGGTCGCCGAGAGCGGCTCCTTGCTCTGGTGTCCGCCATAGCCCTTTCGGTCCGGTCTCCACCATTGTTAACTCTACAGTCCTCGAACTACTGCTGGCGACGAGCTCTGTTGATGTCTTTCTTCGGCGCGTCCATGAATGGTATGTAACCCTCGCTGCGGTTTTACAGTAACCTTCTTTTCTCTGTATTTATATGAATGGTTAATCCATTGTTTGTTGTTGGCAGGTACCTGTGATTTGCGTGAGGATGGCAGCCACAATGATGGTGCAGAGGTTTTGCCCCCACTTCGCTGACCAGGTAAGCTTCCTAAGCTCACGGCCTCCCGTCTTTAGTTGTTGTTATGATTGTCGCCTTATGCTATTCTTTCCTGCCAGGTCTGTTGCTAAACCTGCTATTCAAAGGCGTATGACAGTTGTCTCCTTTTGCACTTGATTTACTCGGAATACGATGATTAGCTACAGCTCCTAGGGTTTTAGGATGTTCTGAGTTTAATACTCGAGCCGAGTTATCCTCGAGCAACTTTGAGTCTGTTTAATTATTCGGTCCTCAGTTAATTTGTATGTAATGATTCGGTCACTGTAATTACAGTTTGACATATATTATGGTTTTTCGGATTTTTCCCGACTTGGTCGGTATCATACAGTAATGGAATTCCCTGTTCTCATCATTCGATAATATATTTGTTTCCATGATTTAGATGACAGGGTTTGTCTCTATATTTTTCGAATGTCAATGATAGTATTATATTGGTCGTTTATTTCACCCGTATGGGTTTTGTTATGATTATTACAGTCTTGCATTATTTGGTCGTCGGCCTGCTCATGATTTCATGATATTATAGTTTGATTCGTACTTAAAAATACTCGTTTTGATAATTCTTCTCTTAAGGTCAGTTCATTATACCATGAATTCGGTTTTTACGAACTTCTACTGTATAATGATTTGGGTTTTTGAGAAAAAAGGCCGGTTGACCGAGAAATGGTAATGCTATGTGCATTCTGTCGTTATTCATGTGATTACTGTAAATGCATGGTTCTGATTTCCAGCTATTTAATTTAATTATCTCTCCTTTTTCTTAACGAGTAACCCTCCGAATACTTACTACAGTAAATAGATTTCGGTATTTAGACCTCGACATCTTGTTGTAGCTTGCCGCTACCAGGTGGTGTCCACCTGTGCATATTGCCCGGACCGCAACTTATCTACTGTTGAGGTCATATG
>APFE031483806.1:42728-67620 GCA_000404065.3 Pinus taeda | reverse complement strand
ATTATTTCTAAATATAACATATTAATTTTAAATGCATTACACCTCTCTTTTTTATTATTCAATAATGAGAATTCAAAGTGATAAATAAGTCTTAATGGTTAAGATTGTATTGCCAAAGTTCAAGTTCTCTACCATTTGACCAATTTCAAAGCTATTATAAGTTAGGCTTCTATAGGTTTTCAATGATTGGGCATGAAACCTCACAAGCTGGTTGGAGAAATAGTTTTGCAATAACAAATAAATAAAAAAAATCTATACTATCAATTAGATTTATATGGTATAGGGTTGGTAATTAAATTTAAATGGTTGAAACATGCATCAAATATAAATAAACGATGATGTCATCCTTATAATTAAGATACAGTGATGTCATCCTTATAACTAAAACATTATTTTATAGTCATGTCATTTTTATAATTAAAATATTATAAAATAATAAATGCTGGATTATGTTTTTTCCGGTTGTAGCACTAGAATTATCTTTTTAGGTATATTTAAAATAAAGCCTAACCATAAACTTATAAATTTATAATTTTGGAGAGAAAAGTGAGATAATAGTTAAAGTAGAGAAAATGATCAACATCACCTCTATTAATGCCTTCGTATAATGGGAAATGGAGTTACCTAGCAAAACACTTGTGGAGAATAACTCGAGTAAGAGGGTGAGAGGACATGAGACTCTCTTACAAATCCTATAGTTTCAAGTGCAATAACGTATCTAGTAGAATTATTTTTTTTTAGGTATAGTTAAAAGAAACCCTAACCATAAACTTACATATTTACCATTTTCGATAGAAAAGTGAGAAAATAGTTAAAGTATAGAAATTAATCAACGTCACTGCCTTCGTATAATGAGCAATGGAGTTACCTAGAAAAACAGTTATGGAGAATAACTAGAGGAAGAGGGTAAGAGGACGTGACACTGTTACAAATCCTATAGTTTCCTTGAATGGGAGATCCTATAGTTTCCTTGAAAGGGAGACTGCAAAAAAAAAGGGTATATTTTTCCTTTTCAAAGCATACTCATTTTTGGACTATTGGATTTTTATTTGAATTTAATGGTTATGGAATTTAGGATTAAAATTATTTTATTATATGATTAGAGTTTATTTAATTAATAAATAATTTGTTTAGAAAATAATTAAAAAAAAACAATTGAGTAGTAGAGAGTTTTTTTTATTCTGGAAAAACTTGTATTTGGAAATCATGCTTACGATTAGTATATAAGTAAGATTGGGTTTTGATTGTTGAAATTTGTTGAGAGATTTTTTCATTCTTATTTTGAATGTGTTAGATCTTGTGAGAAATATTTATGTGGCTTCTTTCAATAAAATATATAAATTGATTTATGAGTAATTTGTATGCCATGTAAGTCCTCTATTTTTCTTGTTCGTATAGCCTGTATGGGCGAGAGGATGGGAAAATCCCAAGGATTAAATTAATCCTGTGTACATAGATTAGATTAGTGTAGGTGCGTTTTTTTGTACAGGTTTGGTGTGGAGCATGTCCGATTTTCATACAGATCTGCATTCAATGGTGAATGTGCACATTGTCATGAATGATTTGCCCTGTTTTAGTGGCCACTGGTGTCTGTGAACAAACGTCGCTCAACCAGAAAATTGGAGACGATTGCAGAGGAAACAACGAGCGTCAACTTGATAGAACTCTTTTGGGCTACCATCAACCACGTGTGTAACCTGTTGCGTCTCCATATTGAACATGCCTAACTGTAAGTGTAACGCCCTGGCCAACTGGGCAGGCGTGCACGACGGTGGACGGGCGCCCCGCACGACAGGCGGGCACCTCGTGCACGATGGGCAGAATTCTCACCGAACGACCTAGACACGGTCCCGCAGCAGGCAAGCTCGCCGAAATGAGCAGGGACCGGGCGAAGGACGAGTTAGATTCGGGCAGCAATGTTGGTCAAAGACGGACGCGGGTCGTGTAGGGCACACCCGCCCAAACACCAACACATTCATGGATAGTAGTTGTGGGCATGGACCGTGGGTCGGGCGCACCCACCCGCCCAACAACCGAGATGACATGGTATTACAGCAGGTTGACGGACCGTCGTGCGGGCGTGCACGGGCGGGCAACCTCCAAACAGTAAACAGGTCGAACAACGGACAGACGGCGAGTGCAGCAGGTAGGCCCGCCGAGTCGGGTGAGACCGGGCAAAGGCCGAGTCAGTTCGGGCAACTCACAGGTTGGGCGCGGGTCGTGCAGGGCACACCCGCCCGCCCAACGCTGGAACGATATAACCACGGATGAACAGGTTGGGAGCGGGTCGTGTGGATATACCCACCCAACGTTGGGATGACATAACCGCAAGTGACCGAGTTGGACCAAGCACGGGTCATGCAGACACCCACCCGCCCAATGACAGAATGGTGTTACGATACACGCGGGTCATGGACAGTGCGCAGGGCGGACGACCAACCATGGCTCGAGCCATATGGCAAGACGGAGGACCGTCATGCAGAGGCACACGGGCGGTCGAAGATTACAACGTATGGATGGCGGGACGTGCGTAGGGCGCCCGCCCCCCTGAGGATGCGAAGGAGGAACAGGTTGATGGGCAGTAGACCATCGTGCAGGTGCACACGGATGGACACCCTCCAGCATGTATTTACACAGAATGATAGTGGTGGACGACACACGATAAACGGTGGCAGACCGCCGTGCGAGCACCCACGGGCGGGCGCCTCCGGGCATGAAGCATCGGCAGTGAACGACAGACCAAACTGTGGGACAACGGATGACGGAACGAACTGTGGGACAGCGGGACGATGGCAAACAAATGATGATGGATGCGACGAGCGGTTGAGGCAATGCGACGAAGGGACAACACTCACTTGGGCTAAATGTTCGGCCATGGCTTATAAGCATTGCCGAAAAGCAACAAGGCCGACGCATGGAATAAACGTTTGGGGCATTGAGTGGGAAAATCGGGGGTCGGCCTTAAGGCTAGACGCCCCTCCCAAACCCACGAAAGATGTGTATAAATGTGATGAGCTTGAGCTCATTCAAGGCATCAAATCGATCAAGGATCATTCGGTCTTCTAAGAAGGAGCTCGCATAAACTAAAGGGGCACAGTCTTGGGTTAATGCGCATGTCTTATACGCATATGGAACGAAGGGACGAAGGCGCAGTTTAGTAGTACGAGGATTGGTAAAGGCCGAGAACGCATAGACGGTAGAACAGTGATACGTCGGGATTGAAACGGAGGTCTTGCGCATGGTGTAAGCGCCCTCCTACCTTGAGGTAATCGGTGTATCGAGGACTGGTAAAGGCCGAGAACAATTGGCGGTAAACAGTGATATGTCGGGTTGAAACGGAGGTCTTGCGCATGGTATGAGCACCCTCCTACCGTGAGGTAACCGGTGTATGGTCAAAAGGCTGTGTACGCCTATATTGTAACTATTACTAAGTGTGGTCTCGGGTTATGCCAGACACGCTTGTCTTGTAATTATATTATTGAAAAGAGTTGAAATAATATAAGCGGGCAGACTTTACCGGGAGTTGCCCCTCCCATTCTATTCGTTTATTTGTAATTGTGATTCGGTTTATATTGCATATGAATGATAAGAATGGTTTATAAAGAATTGTGAAGATTATTGCTTTTCTAAGGTTATTGGTTAACGGTTAAAGCATGTTTGTTTGGTTAAGGCATAGTCCATATCCATAATTATTGAATAAATAGTATGCACGGTGGTGTCGCACCCGCCCAATAGAAAAAAAAGATTGGGGGCGTGACAGGTGGTATCATTGCAGGGTTGCTCGTAAAGATTAGACAAGATTTTTGCAGTGAATGGTCGACACCAGGTCGCAGAAAAGCAAGAAGATGGCATCTAATTCTCAAGCCGGGTCTAGCCATGCGATGAAGGATGTAGTAAGGGATGCTACTCTTGAATACATGGAGAAGGTACTTGTGAAGACGGAGAGTTTGGAGAACTCTTGGAACCAAGAGGTGGATTCACTTACTAGGGAGCGAGAGACCATCTCAAAGGTCAAGGGAGAACTTGAAGAACTCTGAACGCAGCATGATGAGCTCAAAACACAATATGAGTACACTAACTTCTTGTGTACCCAACTCGAAGGAAGGGTCAAAGAAGTCGAAGAATCAAGAGATCAGGGTCTTGCCGAGATCATGAACTTGAAGGGCACTCTTGACAAGACAAGTAAGGCTCTTGATGAAGCAAAGGATGAGATTGCGGTATTAAAGAGGGCTGTGAGACATAACTCCGGTGTCAGAGTGCCTCATGTAAAGGTCAAAGAGCCGGAATCTTATGATCGCACTAGGTGCGCGAAAACCCTTGGAAATTTCCTATGGGACATGGAGCAGTACCTGGAAAGATTGGGTCTACCTGATGGAGAGGCACAAGTTAAGGTGGCCGCTCAGTTCCTTACAAATGATGCTAAGATGTGGTGGTGAAGAAGGGTGGATCAGATGATCAACGGAAATGTTGATGACATCACTTCATGGGAAGACATGAAGAAAGCCTTGCAGACCCATTTCAGTCCTCAAGATGAAACGTGGGAGGCAAGAACAAAGATTAAGTTCATCAAACAAACCGGGAGCTTACAAGCATATCAGCAAGAGTTCTCAAGCGCAGCTCTGGAAGTTCCCGACATGGCGGAGAGGGACAGAGTCTTCAATTTCATTATTGGGTTGAAGCCTTGGGCTCGCAATGAGGTGAAGAGGCAGAAAATCAGAACGCTTGAGGAGGCCTTCGCTGCAGTCGACAGGTTAGTGGACCACTACGACGAGACTTCTAATGAGAAGAAGAAGTCCAAAAAACCAAAAGAAAAGAAAAAGGATGATGCTTCGAAACCGGATGATAATCCGAAGGAGAAGAAGCCTTTGAAATGCTTGTTATGTGCAGGACCACATGTGGTTAAGAATTGCCACTCTAAACCAAAGGTGGCCGGTGCTGCGCAATCCGATGAGGATGACAATGCTTCTGTAGGAATGATGCAGATATTGGGCGCCTCTGCTACTACGGAAGTGACTTTCAGGAGGGATCCAGAAAGGAACAGACTAGAGTATGTTCACATGAAGGTTGGTGAGGCCGAGGTGATCACTATGGTTGATAGTGGGGCATCTCACTTACTTCATGAGCGAAGATACCGCAAGGAAACTTGGGCTGAAATTTGTACCGGTACAGGCACAGATGAAGACAGTGAACTCTCCTCCTATGGCAGTCCTTGCTATAGCGGAGAAAGTAGACACCACACTTGGTGAATGGACCGGCAAGGTGGACTTCACCATAGTGTGAATTGATGATTATGAGGCAGTATTGGGGATGGAATTCATGAAGCAATTTGAAGCTATGGTTGTGCCACATCTAAGGAAGCTCTTCATTTACGATGCAAGGGAGGATGTGCCCATTGGTGTTCCAACCATTGGGGTAACCAAGCCTGATCGTAAGCTAGGAGGCATGCAGATGGAGGACAAAACAAACAAGCGGTTGTCTGCTGTGGAGACAAAGCTTGTGGAGCAATCATTAGTCATACAATCACTATCAGATAGCATCTTGAATTTATCGAGAAGGCTAGAGCTAGTGGAAGATGATGATGATGAGGATGAGGTCTATGTAAGGCCAAACATCCGGAAGGAAGATCGGGAGGAATATCTACGACGGATGGAGGTTGAAGATCCTGATAGATGGATCAAATTGATTAGTAGGGGAGAGCCTCCCATCTCATCCCCATCCAAATCTTCTTAGAGGACGTAGAAGATGGGACTCATTGTTGGCTGCTCAAGCAGTGAGTCCTCAACATGGGTGAGGAGGTTGATGATCCCGACATGCGGTAGAAAGATGGGGTTTCCATGGGCCTGGGCATGGGATCGAGAAGGGAAGTGTTGAGACGTGATCGGGATGTGTGGCACTTGACGATACATATAGAGTTACCAGGATGGAGTGTTGTCGGGCTGATAACGACTTTCAGTGGGGGAGGATGTAACGCCCTGGCCAACCGGGTAGGCGTGCACGATGGTGGATGGGCGCCCCGCACGACGGGCAGGCGCCTCGTGCACGATGGGCGGCATTCTCACCGAACGACCTAGACACGGTACCGCAGCAGGCAAGCTCGCCGAAACGAGCAGGGACCGGGCAGAGGACGAGTTAGAGTCGGGCAGCAATGTTGGTCAAAGAAGGACGCGGGTCGTGCAGGGCACACCCGCCCAAACACCAACACATTCATGGATAGTAGTTGTGCGCATGGACCGTGGGTGGGGCGCACCCACCCGCCCAACAACCGAGATGACATGGTATTACAGCAGGTTGACGGACCGCCGTCCGGGCGTGCAGCAGGTAGGCCCGCCGAGTCGGGTGAGACTGGGCAAAGGCCGAGTCAGTTCGGGCGACTCACAGGTTGGGCGCGGGTCGTGCAGGGCACACCTGCCCGCACAACGCTGGAACGATATAACCGCGGGTGAACAGGTTGGGCGCGGGTCGTGTGGACATACCCGCCCAACGTTGGGACGACATAACCGCAGGTGGCCGAGTTGGACCGGGCATGGGTCGTGCAGACACCCACCTGCCCAACGACAGAACGATGTTACGATACACGCGAGTCATGGATAGTGCGCAGGGCGGATGACCAACCATGGCTCGAGCCATATGGCAAGACGGAGGACCGTCGTGCAGAGGCACACGGGCGGTCGAATATTATAGCGTATGGATGGCGGGACGTGCATAGGGCGCCCGCCCGCCTCAGGACGCGAAGGAGGAACAGGTTCATCGGCAGTAGACCATCGTGTAGGTGCGCACGGATGGACGCCCTCCAGCATGTATTTACACGGAACGATAGCGGTGGATGACACACGATAAACGGTGGTAGACCGCCGTGCGGGCACGCACGGGTGGGCGCCTCCGGGCATGAAGCATCGGCAGCAAACGACGGACCAAACTGTGGGACAGCAGACGACGGACCGGACTGTGGGACAGCGGGACGATGGCGGACAAACGATGACGGATGCGACGAGCGGTTGAGGCAATGCGACAAAGGGACAACACTCACACAGGCTAAGTGTTGGTCCGTGGCCTATAAGCATTGCCGAAAAGCAACAAGGCCGACGCATGGAATAAATGTTTGGGGCATTGAGTGGGAAAATCGGGAGTCGGCCTTAAGGCTAGATGCCTCTCCCAAACCCATGAAAGATGTGTATAAATGTGATGAGATCGAGCTCATTCAAGGCATCAAATCGATCAAGGATCATTCGGTCTTCTAAGAAGGAGCTCGCATAAACTAAAGGGACGCAGTCTTGGGTTAATGCGCATGTCTTATGCGCATATGGAACGAAGGGACGAAGGCACAATTTAGTGGTACGAGGATTGGTAAAGGCCAAGAACGCATAGACGGTAGAACAGTGATACGCCGGGATTGAAATGGAGGTCTTGCGCATGGTGTAAGCGCCCTCCTAGCGTGAGGTAATCGGTGTATCGAGGACTGGTAAAGGCCGAGAATAGTTGGCGGTAAATAGTGATACGTCGGGTTGAAACGGAGGTCTTGCACATGGTATGAGCGCCCTCCTACCGTGAGGTAACCGGTGTATGGTCAAAAGGCTGTGTACGCCTATATTGTAACTATTACTAAGTGTGGTCTCGGGTTATGCCAGACACACTTGTCTTGTAATTATATTATTGAAAAGAATTGAAATAATATAAGCGGGCAGACTTTACCAGGATTTTCCCCTCCCATTCTATTCAGTTATTTGCAATTGTGATTCGGTTTATATTGCATATGAATGATAAGAATGGTTTATAAATAATTGTGAAGATTATTGCTTTTCTAAGGTTATCGGTTAACGGTTAAAGTATGTTTGTTTGGTTAAGGCGTAGTCCATATGCATAATTATTGAATAAATAGTATGCACGGTGGTGCCGCACCCGCCCAATAGAAAAAAAAGATTGGGGGCGTGACAGTAAGCCTCGGGCTTTTGAATCACCTATTTTTGTAATCCGAATGCTTTTGAATACTGTATTTTCGGGTTCCGATCATGAAATACACATGGCATCTATATTGGGAAGATTTTATGTGATTCATTGTGTCTGGGCTATGGCAGAAGCTTATTTAGCTACATCGATTGTGCTTTCATCTCCTACGCTTGATGGAGTTCATGTTTTTTATGATTTTCGAGAAGCATATGCGTGAAAGAGCTTGCTACCTAAGATATTTCGAACCACTGAACCTCAACCAGTATGTGATGTATGTTGGGTATTTTGAATGCAACTGGTGTGCAAAACGTTTTGTAACGTTCAACTTATGTGGATGTATTTCCAAGAAATGCTTAAATTGAGTAATTACATTCTCAATGGAAGGAGTGCAATATAGCAAACCACTGCTAGCTAAAGATACCAATCCATATTTGCAGCAAATTCAGATTGATGTGGTGTGAGTTTGATATTTAGTGATTGGTATTTGGTGATGTATTTTATGTCGTGGGTGTGGAAAACCAATTGATGTAAAAAGGAATATTTAAATTAGTGGTTTTCTTTTCTTTTCAGTGCCCAGAAAATGTATGATCTTGTGATGAACTATTAGGCCTACGATTGCCTACCAGGTCTATGATTCCACAATCGATAGCTTTAAAACACTAAGACTACATTACAAGTCTCAAGAAAGAGACTTCAACTCTTCTTATCCTTCACTCTCTCATTAAAACTACGCCGATATCAGTTATCCATAAACATGGAGGGATTAGTTTTCAGAGTTTTGGGCTATATGGAATACTTGAGTATGATAGAGGTAAGACACGAGAACAAGAAGAACCCAACTCTAGAAGAGGAGATGAACACCCTCTTTTAACTCTTCATTTGTTCACTCTTTTAACTCTTCATCTGTTATTCCATCTGCCTGCCATGATCGTACCATTAGGTTCTGTCCTATAACTCAATTCGAATTGCCAACCCAACTTGAACTCCTTTGTTTATAACAGAATTTCCCCTTTGTTTGTCTCATCTACTGTCAAATACATATACATAATCCTCAATATACTGTTCTATCTTCTTACCATCCTCATATCAGGCTATGGCACAATGATTTTTCTGAGTTTATTTTTTTAAAACTATTCCATTGGAACTACGCAGCTATACCATCATTGGTACTTAACTTGTCCTTCATCCTCTGATTGCTCCGCAAACATCTCACACAACTCTTATTGGTTTGAGCGCAGAACAAATTTAGCTATTTCATAAATATGAGTAGCTTGATCCTTTCATTGAATCCACCCAGATCTCTTCTCATAGTGAGATGATTATCTTACATTGATTTCCAAACACGGCAATTCGTTTTTCTTTTTCTAGTAACGTAGTCTAGAAAAATATAGTTTAAAGATAACTTTGGAACCCCTCCATCAAGGATATTTTTTGAAAATCACTGGGATCTACCAAATAGAATGTGCTCTGCACAAAACCCAGATGCTAGAATTTTGAATTTCGTCTTCCTTTGATTAGAAATGGACCCAAAAGTTTGATGATGGTTTCCCCTTTTCCATCATGTTAAGAAAGTCTCTTTCTTCTTGCTTGGCTCTCATGGCTTGACGTGTTTGCACATAGTATGCTCCTAGATTCAACGAGTCTATTCCTCTCTTATACAACTTGGCTTCTCTCTACATTTGCATCGTTGTCCTGATGACAATAATCTAGTCTGTGAAACTTTGAATTTTGTCAGACGATAAGGAAAGCCTTTACCTTCAAATCGTTCAACGATCAGATCACTTAAAACTCTCTAAATAATGTATGAGGTATGTGACCGAAAGGAGCAACACACATTATGGATTAATTCCTGAGGCAAGGGATGCATAACCAATATCAACATAATCATATACTTCCCATAAACCTACAGATATATCACAAGTAAACAAATTGTGATTTCACAAGTAGATATAATTTCGAAAGATTCAAATAGATGTTATCTATAAATCATATTCAAATCTAAATGGCCTGATATAAAATATGTGGGTATACCGAGCCCTAGTCTTTTTCACCCTCCTACTCTCTTTGGCATGTTTTTCTTTATTTCAAATGGCCCTACTTTCTCTTTTTTTTCAATGCCTTTGAGGCTTACAAATATATACAAAAGGATTCTGCTACTGTTTTTGGTTCAGATCCACAATATACTCAACCATATCTTAAAAATTCTCTAAATCCACTTTTAATTCAACTAATTCCCTATTCTAGGATCTCCTAATATCTAAGATCTTCATGGGATCATCACAAGTCTAACATCTCTCATATTCTCACATAATTGAGAATATTTACATTTAAAACCTCACACACATATTTCTCAGTCAGATTATTAAAATATACAAAATTTCCTATTAAGAAATCAAATTCATTATCAAACATCATATTTATGAAGTCAACCAAATATACAATGATTTTCTTGAGAAAGATGTTCCTGCTTTAGACTCCCAAAGTTGAAAACATTCATGATCTCTAGATCATGTGATTTCATATGCTGATGAAAACCTACAGGGTCCAAAACCTTAATTTGTAATTGTCCAAATGCTCTGCAACTTTACTGCTACTGCATGTCTTCTATCTTTTTGCTCATTTTCCTTTCTTCAATCAGTTTCAAATTCTGATTGATTATCCCTTATGCTATTAGTTATCTCCATCTGGACTATCTCATCATCAATTTCCACAGTTCTTCGATCAAAAAATGAATTCCTACTTTCACATGGAATCCTTTTTTCTGAACAACTTTCCTAAGATCCTTTCTCTGCTACAATTTTGCACATTCATTTTTAATCTGTTAGCTACTCTTTTTAGCTTTTTCTGCCATCCATACATGCTTAATTTCTTTGAAAACATCATCCTTTGCAATTTCCATTTGTTGTTTCTTATCTTCAAATTTACTTTCAAGCAGTAAATTTTTTGTCATCTTTTTGATTGCATACTCATCCACCTCTTCTTCTTTGTTAGCCAGTACATCAGACACTTCCTCATTTCTGACTGTAGTCTCACTCTCATACTTATGTTCTTTCAGTAAATACTCCACCAACTCCATTTCTCTTTGACACCTAGCAAGTACTTCATCATGATGTTGTTTATAGTATTCAATAGGTTCTTCTTGTTTGTTAACGTCTTTTAGTAGCTGCCCTTCCTCTTCATCTAGTCCTATGACTGTCTTCATTTTTTCATGAGACAAATCCATCTCATCTCCTTATTCAACACATTTTTCATTATTGTATTTTTGTAAGTCCTCTTCAAGAGCTATCCTTGCCCTGTCTTCTACCTTAGCATTCTCCCACAATTTTTCTTCATCAATAACATTAGTCAAACTCATTGACTTACCTCTTTGAAACAATGTTCCTTCATTCTTCATCAGAATAAGATTTTGATCTTCCAACTCCATGACAACTTCAGATGATTGTATTCTCCTATTAAATAACTCATCAACGAACTCCTTCTGTTGTAACCATTCAAATCCTTCACCATCTAAAAGGTTTTCTTCATCCTATTTTACTTCAATATCTTCACCTATCTTGAAGAAATCTTCAAAAGGATGCTTATCTCCTGCAATACCTACAACAATACACAAATTTTTAGTTTTAAAAATGTAAGACCTTGGGGTCTCACTTGATGCTTCAGCCACCAGGTCTTCTTGCTACTATGAATCCTTCATATGATTTAGAAGATCCTCTGTAGATTTGTCCTCTATATTTTCATTACTTCCAAAAATAAATGGGTCAGGTTCTGGTTCACATACTGAAACTTCCTCCTCATACCTATTTACTCTGAGTAACTCTTCCTTTAGTTGAGCATTCAATCTATGCTCCCACTTCACTTCCAATATATGCCATTTGACTTTTCTTTTCATAATCCAACCATACCTCTCATTTTCCTTATTCCTGTGTAACATCTCCATCAATAACTCAAGACATTATTTTATCTCAGCTTTCTCTTTGTCAATCTCTTCTTGATTCTTTCTCATGCCCTTTGCCTTGGCATTTTTCTTCTCCCTTCTATGGCCTCTCCATGAACCTCTACAATGAATATCAACAATCACTTTCTCCTCCTTTGTGAACTCCATCTATTCACTTGTGGACTACATTCAATCTCCTTTTTAGCAAGCCTTCATACTTGCATTCCAAAATTGCAAGATTTCTCTCTGCACTTGACCTCTTGATATCTTTTGGTTCACTGTCTTGGAACCATCTTCTAAGAAACTCTCTCACTCCACTTTTCTTCTACAACTTAAATCCACTTTTCTTGAGAACACTCTTGTCCTCTCTGTCCAACCTTTGGCTGGAACATTTAGGTTCTTTGCCTCTTTCCTTCAGAGTATCCACTGACTATGTCTTGAAGAACACAATTGGTTCTTCTTCTTACAACTCCTCTTGATGTTGTTTTTCTCTGATACCACAAATTTATGGTTGCTAGCTCAACAAACTACAGTGTTGTTATAGGCTCTCTCAGCAAACTATACTGTTGTTACAAGCTCTCTCAGCAAACTATACTGTTGTTACAAGCTCTCTCAGCAAACTATAGTGGTGTTACAATCTCTCTAAAAAATATACAGTGTTGTTACAGGCTCTCACAACAAACTTACAGTGTTGTTACAGGATCTCACAACAAACCTACGGTGCTGTTACAAGGTCTCACAACAAACCTACAATGCTACTACTTGTAACCTGCAAACACATCTTAAAAATTATAGTTATCACAAAACTATACCTGCAAAATCTTTTCACGATTTTCTATCTCCCTTCTTCAACATTTGAATGGGTCACCTTCTCTTTGATTCAGGTTATATAGATCTGAATCTCGTCTGCACAAATTCGCTATGTAGTTCTTCTTCCATGAGTGAAAAAACTTAGCTGGCAGGAATAAACATCCCTTTGATACTGAATGATGACCTACGAGGGTTATGATTCCCGACCAGGCCTATGATTCCATAGTCGATGGCTTTAAAACACTAAGACTACACTAAAAGTCTCAAGAAAGAGACTTCAACCCTTCATATCCCTCACTTTCTCATTAAAAATACGCATATATTCGTTATACATAAACATGGAAGGATTAGTTTTCGGAGTTTTGCACTATATGGAATACTTGAGTACAATAGAGGTAACACATGAGAATAAGAACCCAACTCTAGAACAAGAGGTGAACACCCTCTTTTAACTCTTCATCTGCTATTCCATCTTGATGCAAGAGCATCCGACACTCTTCATCAAACGAGGAGTCCAAAGCAGAGCAAGGAAGACGTGGACCATCAGAGATGAACAGGGGACAAATTCTGTGTTAAATAGAGCTAGTTTGATGGAAGCAATAATTCTCTAGAAGACTAAATTAAATTTGCCACATATGTATGCATATCGAGAGAATTAGGGACAATTGAGTGATTCATGGAGAGGATGTGATTAGATCCTTCACAGTGATCCGATCAAATGATCCACCATTATATATATATATATATAATATAATATATATATAATATATATATATATAATATATATATATATATATATTATATATATATATATAGCTATATTATATATATATATATAATATATCTATATAATCTATATATATATATTATATATAATTATATAATATAATTATAATATTATATATAATATATATATATATTATATAATATTATATATATATATATATGAGCCTTCGTGTTCAATAGGAATTTGTGAGAACAGAGTAGTGAAAATGTAGTCAAGAGGGAGTTTGTTCTAAGGCTGAAATACCTTAGCTTGTAATCATATCCTATATAATAGAAAGTCTGTGTTCAGTAAGAATTTGTGTGTCTGTGTGTTGTTTCATAGATAGTTTGAATATTTAGTGTTGCAGGTTTGATTGACCATCAGTCATTGTATGGATCGATGGCGATCCATTGAATACTGCTATATCATGCATAAACAGAGTATGGCAGAGAACTTTGTGTTGTAGCGTAAATCCATCAATAACCAGAAGATTAATAATGTAGGCAGAAAGAACAGGAACTGTCCGATGGAATAGATCAATGGTTATCGCATGTGGAAGAGAGAGTTTTAACAGTGCAAATGGTATTTCGGGGGCACTCTAAGTGGTAAGTGGTAATATCATGAGTCTGCCTAATTCCATTAACCGAGCCACACATAGCAACGAGGAGGAGAGAGGAAACCACTTTTTGGGTGGTCAATCCTCATGCACGTTGCTCACCCGAAATCAATGTGGATTGTCGGATCCACTAAGCATAGATCAATGGTGGAGGAGTGTCATGTAAGTTTGAGTGAGCTGAAAAAGACATTGACTGTTGGATTGGAGGTTGTAATGGACGGTCGCGATCTAATCACTAGTTGCAAGTCAGAGATAACAAGGGACAACACTGATAGTGATGGAGTGCAGAACCACCGATAATTATGGTTGTGGGTGTATAATTTTTGAAGTCTGGCCTTAAGGGTTTTAGTGCTTGTTTCTGTGTTTGCCGGTGTATTCCCGTGTTATCTCAATAAAGTGAGTGGTCCCAATTTTATGTGTTGGTTGAGTGTTTTAAGGCTAAAGCACTATTTAACACTTCCAATAGGTTTGTGGGCCATAAACCATAGGCCTCATGCTCGAATTATGTAAATGAAATGGGAAATTGGCTATACCCCAAATCTCCTTTCATCATTTGGTATCAGAGAAAAAGAAGATTCTACGTGCAAGAGCAGGGAAAGGTTAAAGGTTAAGGATTTCCTGCGAGAATGAGAAAGAGTGCAAGGAGAAGGAGGAGGAGGTACAATTGTTTAAAGTTGGAGATTTTGTAGTCTTACCGTCATATAGATAGTGGTAGCGGAAGGTGAGAAGACTTGCAGCAACCTAGAACAAGGTGTGCTCAATTGGTTCCAAAGGAGAGAACCAGGAGGATGCCAAAAGACTAAGCTCAAAGGAGAAAGCTTGGTGAGGTATCATGTAGAAGAGGAAAACTGTTACTGCAGAGGTTGGCTGCCGCTCACAGAAGATCATGAAAGCAGTTCCACTAAGAAGTGGGCAGAATTTCTAAGGATAAGGAGAAGCATATGACTAGGAGGTCATAAATCTTTGTGCCACGAGAGTCTGATGCAGGAGCATATGGCACTCTTTATCAAACAAGGAATCCGAAGTGGAGCAAGGAGGATGTGGACCATCGGATCTGAACAAGGGACAAATTACGTTATAAATAGAGCTAGTTAGATGGAAGCAATAAGTCTCTTGAAGACTAAATTAAATTTTCCATGTATGCATATAGAGAGAATTAGGGACAATTAAGTGATTCATGGAGAGGATGTGATCCATCCTCCATAGTGATATATATATATATATATATATATACATGAGCCTGCGTGTTCAATATGAGATAGAGAGACAGAGCGTAGAATAGGAATTTGTGAGAACAAAGTAGTCAAAATGTAGTCAAGATGGAGTTTGTTCTAAGGCTGAAATGCCTTAGCTTGCAATCATATTGTATATAATAGAAAGTGTGTGTTCATTATGAGGTATGTGACTGACAGGAGCAACACACAGTATGGATTAATTCCCGAGCCAAGGGATGCATAACCAATATCAACATAATCATATACAACCCATAAACCTATAGATATATCACACAGAAACAAATTGTGATTTCACAAATAGATATAATTTCCAGATATGCAAATAGATTATTGTCGTGATGACAATAATCTAGTCTATGAAACTTTGAATTTTGTCAGATGAAAATGAAAGCCTTCACCTTCAAATTATTCAATGATCAAATCACTTAAAGCTCTCTAAATAATGTATGAGGTATGTCACTGAGAGGAGCAACACATAGTATGGATTAATTCTTGTGCCAAGGGATGCATAACCAATATCAACATAATCATATACAACCCATAAACCTACAAATATATCACATAGAAACAAATCACGATTTCACAAATAGATCTAACTTCCAGAGATGCAAATAGATGCTATCTATAAATCATATTCAAATCTAAATGTTCTGATATAAAATATGTGGGTAGACCAAACCCTGGTCTTTTTCATCCTCCCACTTTCTTTGGCATGTTTTTCTTTATTTCAAATGGCCCTACTTTCTCTTTTTTCTCAACGCCTTTGAGGCTTACAAATATATACAAAAGGATTATGCTACTGTTTCTGGTTCAGATCCACAATATACTCAACTAATTCCCTTTTCTAGGATCTTCTAAACCCTAAGATCTTTATGAGATCTTCACAAGTCTAACATTTCTAATATTCTCACATAATTGAGAATATTTACGTTTAAAATGTCACATATATTTCTCACTCAAATTATTAAAATATAAAAAATTTCCTAAGTCAAATTCATTATCAAACATCAGATCCCCTCAGTTAACCAAATATACAATGATTTTCTTTAGCAAGATGCTACTGCATCATCTTGTCAGGCTTTGAGCTTCAAGAGCGTCAATTACAGGTTATGTTATGAGATTCATGTGTGTAGAAAGGTCAGTTGCATAATTGACTACTAGGTATAGTCTAGTATCGAGATTGTCCTTTGAGAGATCGAGAAGCATCAATTATACAAAATTTATCAAAGATGTTTAGAGGCGACTATGTCTTAAATTAGGTGAATGGGAAGCTCAAAAATTATGGTGGTGAAAAGAGCGGTGTCCGAGAGACTTAAGTGTGGGGTTAATAGCTAAGGAAGACCAGTCAGACAGATACAACATATACTTGTAATTTTTCATTTTTGTAATAATCTTTTAAGTTATGTAATGTAAGCATTAAAGGGGGGACATGGAAATAATTATTACATTATTATATAGGTAGGATTGGGTTGCTGGTTGTTGGAATTTTTTAAGAGTTTACTCAATTAGCAATTCCTTGTTTGGAATCCGTTGGATCTCATGAGTACTATTTATGTGGATTTGAATTTGGCTTTCAATGTTATATACGAATTGATTTGTGAGCAATTTGTACAGCATGTATGCTCCTCCTTTTTTCTTGTGTTTTTAGGTTGTCAAGTCCACATAGTGAACTTTCCCAAAACTTCTCTTAAAAATATGAGGATAATTTATTGTTAATAGTTTAGCATAATTGGAGAGAACACATATTTTATTCTAGAATGTAAAAGATAAAAAAACAATAATTAGATGTTATCTAGCAGAGAAAAATAAGGTTAATGCTGAACATAGTTAATATAACCAACAATTGGAAACTAAATGAGCATTATAGTGGTATCTAAATCATGTTACAATAGGAAACCATGTGATTGTGAAGGTAGAATGATAGAAACGCAAACCACAACACCAAATATATGAGCATTATAGTAGTATATAAATCATGTTACAAAACGAAAAAATGTGATTGTGAAGGTATAATGATATAAAAATAAACCACAACACCAAATATAGATATAGATGAATATATGAAAAACATAACTTGCTAATCACAAATATAATATAAACTTTCACAGAAAGAGTATCAATTTTTGAGAATGCAAAACCATATCTAATAACACAATAGTGCTTAAATTAGACATGGATACTATCATTAAATAGCCACAATATGCTTGAATTTAGAAAAGATAAATATAAATGAACCATTAAATAGCCACAGTGTGCTTGAATTTAAAAAAAAATAAATATAAATGTACCATTAAACTCATTGCATATACAAATATAATAATTTTATTTGTCTAAAAGCTAAATAGAAATTCCTAAAACAAGACAAAGAACATGCCTTCTACCTAGTAAATCTAAATAAGATTCAATTTCGCTGTAAAGCCAAAATCTCCAATAAATAGAGCAAATAATTATGCACGGGTGGCCATAAACAATTTGGCATCATATAGCTACTAAAGAATCAAGAAGAGGTTCAGGACACATATGGAAGGTCGCCAACCTAAAAACCAAACTGAATGTCGAATTAAGTTCAAATGTAGTAATAGGTTAGTCAAACATTGGGGTATTGATGCGAACCCCATTAGTCGACAATATACCTAGCATAGAGAAAACCAGTGCTAAAGTTAAAAATCATAAAACCATAAATCTAAAGTTAAAAATCATAAAACCATAAATTGAGCATATTAAACATTAAACAATCTTTAAGGTTGATATTTAACAAACTAATATACCTGGCTACACAATGTCTCCACCCTGATCTCTATGTGGAAAAGAATACAAATAGTTGAGTTACTAAAACAAGATTAAAATACTATATATACATATCGTAGAGAGTAAACCACTTCTCAGTTAACCATCACTGTAAGCACATAACTGAGTAGACTACAACCATAGCCCGTAGACTCAAATAACGCGGAAACAAGAAATTTACAATAAACCCTAACTCAAACTTTTATGCCTTTATGTAAGAATAAAGAGAAAAGGGAATTGGGTTTAAACATTACCCAAAATGGTCACGCGGTTATCGATCTTTGAGATGGCACCGGAACACCCTAGCCATGCTAATCCTTGTACACGTAAGAAAAATTAATGGTGATAAAAATCTTGCTCGCAAATTTGTAAAAGGGGAAAGCTAGAAATTTGGTCCAGGCCATACATTTGATAATATACATATTGAACATTTATATATATATAGATATAACTCTGATACCTTTGTTTTTATTTTTTTTCTCATTCATTTTGAAATTTAAATAATTTTAATCAATATAAACAATTTTAAAACTACAAATTATTAACCAAAATTACAACCACACTTATATGCTATTTTCAAAAGTTGTATTTTTTTCAAAACTATAAACTAGATCATTATAATCGTATCTAAAATCCTTTTGTAATTAATAGATTTAAAAGTAAATATTGAAAATTCAAAACTACATTTTCAACTGAAATTTTTATTAAATTTCTTTCTAATTATAATAAATTTAAAACCCAAAACTACATCCTTCTTTAGTTTTAGATTTTCACCCTTTTTTAATTAATAACTGATTAAAAATTAAATATTCAAAACTTATTCCTTTTAACATAAATATATATAAAATCAACTTCAAGATTTTCTTTCCTCGTTCTCCTAACCTTTTAAACCAACTGGGAAAATTTCTTAACTCACAATTCACTTTCGATCGTGCTGCCATTTACATCTATTTTGTGTTTAGGGTTTACTGTGTTTACCATTCTAGGCATGCAAATTAACAATAGTTAAAAGTAATCAATATTATTTTTTGTATTAATGGAGAAATGGTTACATAGTTGTAACGTATCTCCTTAGTTTAGGATTTGTTCCCAGAGTTTAGGAGTCTGTTCACAACTATCTGATTTCCAGTAATGTATTTAATATTGTAATATTCATTGGATGTAATGTAGAGTGAACAGAGAGAGGGTCTCTTTTTTGTTTGAGTGCAGTCTCGAGGTGCTGTACACACCTGAGACCTGCAACTCCTTCATTTAATTCAAAGTCTCTTTTTTATCTTGGTATCAGAGCTTAGGGTAGAGGTAGCCTTAAATTTTTTTTTTTCTCCTAGGGATGCATCATTAAATTACATATATGTAGTGGTAGGAGAGCATGTAAATGTATTTGTATGATCAGGTGGAGCTGCAGTAACACCTGGAGCGAAGGGTCTCAGATGACTGATCATCTCTGAGCCGAAGAAAGGGTTGGCTCAGACTTAGTGCGCGGCCTGGAATGCAGAAGCAGATTGGCACGAATTTTTTGTGAACAGACACGCCCATTAGCATGGGCTTGAGGCTGATAAGCGCGCCAGGGAAAAAGAAACTGAATTGGCGCGGATCTGTGGCTGTTAAGAGCGCCAAAATCGTTGCACACCGTGAAATTTTGTTTTTGTGATTGGCGCGGATCTTTCGCTGTGGAAAGTGCCTTTGACTAGAAAGAAGAGCCAACCTCTTTCTCTTTGAAAAATCTACAACCTTTTGCAGATCGGAGCTTGCCCGGTGGTGGCACGTGGATATTTCTGCTCGGTGGCAGCAGATTTGACTTGCCCGGTGGTGGCGAATTGAGGTTCCTTGATCCGCTCGGTGGTAGCAGATCGGACCTGCGCGGTGGTGGCGAATTAGAGCTTTGAGATCTGCTCGGTGGTAGCAGATCGGACTGGCCCGGTGGTGGCGCAGTGGAGCTCCTCGATCTGTTCGGTGGAAGCAGATCATCTTTGCCCGATGGTGGCGTGGTGGAGTTGTTCGTTGATCTGTTCGGTGGCAGCAGATCGCTTTGCACGGTGGTGGCATAGTGAAGTCCCTGATCTGTTCGGTGGCAGCAGATCAGACTTTCCCAGTGGGGGCACAGTAAAGTCCCTGATCTGTTCGGTGGCAGCAGATCGGACTTGCCCGGTGGTGGCAGAGTGAAGTTCCTGATCTGTTCGGTGGCAGCAGATCGGACTTGCCCGGTGGTGGCCGATTGAAGTTTAAGTTGGGAGAAATGAATAACAGCATAGAATCATACCTCCACGAGTCTGGCAAACTCGATGGAACGAATTTCTCCAACTGCAAATTTAAAATGCAAACTTTGCTGGAGAGTGCGAATGCATGGTTGATCGTCTTGGGAAATGAGCAGAGAACTGGAGATTTGTATATTCCAATCATAGGGACAAACATTAGGCTCCTTACCAAGATGAGGCACGAGGAGGAAAAAGAACTTGGTGTTATTAACCAAGGAATAACTCATCCATTGGAGGTTATGCAGAGACCTCAATTTACAGGTGCAAAATACACGGAAGGAGAATGCTCGAAGGTGTTAGATTCTTCCGAGACATCATCAAAATCATCGAGGGAAGAGAATGATGGGAACACATCCCCATCATCCCATCATAGTTTCCATTGCAAGAAAAGAGCTGAGGCAAGCTCTCATCACCATACTTACACTAGAGACAACAAGGAAAGGTATAACCACTCTTGACATTCAAAGGTTCATTTTGATCATGATAATGTTTTTAATGATGGACATAAATCAAGACATCGAAAAACATGTACCTTTTGTGGATTGCATAACCATACATTTTCTAAGTGTTGGAAAATAATAGCAACACAAACAAAGAAGAGGTGTGAAAGACCCTCTCAGCAATAGGTAAAGGGACATGTTAAGTAGATCTGGAGGAAGAAAGCCTACTGCAGTCATTGCGATAGAAGTGGCCACCAAAAGAGCCACTTGTTGTTGGCTCCATTGAGAGAAACACCTTAAAGACAAAGTGTCGATACATGAACTAGATAAAACGATTGTTCGACAAGCAAAATCCCCACAAGGAGGTGACCCATTCACCTTGATAAGTGAAAAATGGTTTCTAGATATGTTAGTTCATAGTCATGCTCTTGTAAATTATTTTTTGCATTTCAAAATGTAAAAGTGATAATGTGTTTTCCATCACTTGTTAAGAAACAATGATGTCTGGTCTTATTCTAAGTTGCATGATAAACTGTGAAAGTGATGTCATGTTTCCATCACTTGTCAAAATAATAGTGTTTGACTTTATCTTTGTAAATCATGTGTTGTAGTGATGAGGTGTTTTCCATCACTTGTTGAAGCAATAATGATATTTTGGCCTCGTTTTTGTGGTTGGGTTATTGCATCCATCTTGTTGTAAACTTGACCACCAAGTATGTGTTATAAACTCATGGCAAGTGTGGGACGCGTGGGTCATTATTTGGTTATGGAAGTCCAGCATGTAATTTGCAAAATCGTGTACTACAGGTTGCAGAGGTTGCACGTGTCGGCTCATTTCTTAAGGCTCTGATGAACAGAGGTGAAGGAGATGGAAGTGAAGCCTTTCAGGATGCTTGTGATGCAGACAAGCTACATAAAAGTTGCAGATTTCTTTTCATGCTTTTGGAGGACCAAAAGCTCCTCAGTTGGGAGGATTGATCCAGGTGACTCCAGAGACACACACAGGAAAAGGAGGTCATATGGAAGCTCAAAAATCAATGTGATAAGAATGCTTTCAAACTAGGGACAGAGCGTAGATCTCATCATCCTAATTGCAGTGGTGTGAATGGTTTATTAATCTGAGTCCGGATGAGGAAGAGAGAGGAAGATAAAGTTTTGGTTGAATTTTATTGATTGGGCAGGCTTAAGGAGGCAATGTTTTGGACTTTTTCCAGTAAATGGAATCTGGCCAACTCCTGCTAGATTCTAGGCAAAATTTCCACCTCATTAAAATGACTCCTTCAGCCAAATTTTGAAATTTTTGAAAATCCATTCTTACTACTAAAAGTTAAAAATATATATAAAAAGGGGGGTGGTGGGCCACCACCCCCACCACTCCACACCTTACTTCACGTCATATTATATTAATGCCCCCATTAAGCACATGAAATAAACAAATTTTGGGTCGCTGGGAATTGAACCTGCTCGGCTTTGTGCCAACCCCCACAATGGGCGGCGCAACCAAACCAACCAAACAATGTACCAACAAAAACCAACGACACTCCAAAATATTAATACGACCCTAAATTAATTAATGCACCCATTTAAATATGGTTGGAGGGTATGCGGCAAGCTGACCAATGTGGACCCAACCCCGAACAATAATACACCTGCGGATTTGTTAAAAACCATAAGATATTAAAATGGGAGGGGCGATGTTTGACCACTCCACCCCTCTTCAACAAAATACTAATTTTACCAACACACCAAAACAAATTATTGGTAAATCCACCTGAAAATTAATATAAACATTCATTTACATAGTCCACTGAGGAGATGGAGGAACTAGAAGCAAGCATGGAAAACGAGGCAAAATATTTTTTTTTAATTTTTAATGCAGGCG
Organism: Pinus taeda; assembly: GCA_000404065.3. Taxonomy (NCBI): domain Eukaryota; kingdom Viridiplantae; phylum Streptophyta; class Pinopsida; order Pinales; family Pinaceae; genus Pinus; species Pinus taeda. The sequence continues at coordinate 44,951 of APFE031483806.1, read as the reverse complement.
GAACCATGACTGACTGGAATTTCTAGGAGGGTGAAATTTTCACAGTCTCCAAATTGGACAAACTTTATGTCGATCTTACACCTCTAGTGACATGAACCTGATGGCATAGTTAGTTTCTTGATCTAAGAAACCAATTTTTAGAGGACATGGAGGAGGCAATCTGTGAAGAATCTAGGGGGAATCTAAAAGATTCCTTGAGGCTCAAATTCTCACTTTCTCAGAATTCATAAATTTGACAATCGATTTTGCACTATTAGATGCCACAAATTTGATGTTGAGCTCATATTTTCCATTTTCTCATTCTAATTTTTGGCCACTTTTCTAAGTGGAGTGTAGGTGTCAGCATTCATGTGCGAGCAGTGATTTCTATGTGATTTGATGTCGTGAGATCAATGGTCCAAACAACTTCAGTAGTTTGACATCCACTTCTTGATATGGCCCCAGGATGAGAGGTATATGGAGTGTGTTCGTGTACTTCTTTTTCTATGCATTGTGCTGCACAAACCCCTGTTTGATGTTTGATGTGGGATCCTGTTTCTCACTTGTCTCATGATTCCTACTTGATGTGATGCGAAATCATCATTGTGATGCACTTGCTATCATGATTTGTCATGTTGTGTTTTGAGATCCCTTTGTTGTATGTTGATGGGATACTCATGTTGTCATCATACATGTTTGTACTGAGATCCCTTTTATGCCATGCTGGCAGGATGCTCATCATCCATGAGTTTGTGTCAAACTGATAGGAGTATTTTTGACTAAAAGTTCCTGTAGTGGAACATCTATTAGAGCCACTCGTGTGTGAGGGCATTTTCTTTGTATGATCGTGAGATAATCTCTTCTGTACATGATTATTATTGATAGCACTTAATGCAACAACCTACACCATCTTGACATCGGGCCCCAGAGATGGAGTCCCTCCTGGACAAATTTTGTTATCAATGGCTTATGTTTTTAGGTTGCTGATGATTGTCATCTTCCTCTTCTTTACAATATGCACATGTATTCATTTATGTTTCTTTTAAAAATGCAATTTAATACATCATGAAAGTAAAGGTCTTGGAAGGGTCTTTAAACACACGGACCTGGATCATCTAATCTCTGATCTTTGATAATCATGCCCCTTCGACTTTCGACTTCTGATAATCCACTCACCTCCAATATCAAGACCTGATACACTATTTAAAAGGAGTTCAATGAGATATCGTATCCACTGCATATTGTAGCCTCCCAATATTGACAAATCAAAGTTTTTTGTTTGTCTTCATTATAAAAGGTTTTGATGGGCTTACCTCGGATACCAGTCAGCTCTTGGCACGTGCATCATCCTTTAGCCACTGTTATAGCCATTGAATTAAAATTAAGAGGGCTTGGGTTATAATTAAAATGCATATGTATATTGGTTTTTCCGTCATTTTAAATGGTTAATTTTGATTTATTTGTTATAGGGAAATGACTTGGCTGAATCAAATAGATCATTTGATCAAAAACTACTCAACCATGTGTTGAGATCCAAACCAAAATAGATAGAGGTGATTAAAACAAAATCTTAAACGAGGACTAATACTATGAAGAACATGATCTTATCAAACAATCTTCTCGGATGTAATCAATAGAAAATAAATTTAACTCAACAACAAGCTAAACTAGGCACTTTATCAAACAAAGGCGATCTAAATTTGTCTTGCGATTCAATGGAAGAAAAAATCACCTAATTTAATTTCTTTAATTATGTCGGTTGTTGAGAGATACATGGATTTGTTGTTATTTTCACGATTTCACCTTAAGCTTTATGCAAATACAATGTCCTCGAGAGAGACTAGGAAAAATAAATAAAAAAGCATGAGATAGAGTAGAGAGTAGAATAGAGATGCATTATTAGAATAGGAAATTCCTTCACAGATCTGTAATTTGGTCTCTTTCAATTCTGATTTGTGTAAAGAGGAGAAAGATTTGCACTGTTGTAATTGTTTCTTTTATCAGCAAAGTTTATGACTTGGATGATGTTGTTAAAGTGTTTTTAAACCCAATGTTTTGGACTTCAAAGTGGGTCCATCATTAAGAGAACACCTAATATCTTGAGAAACTTTAATGAAAAGGAGATAATGATCTATATGTATCTATATTCAAGTGAATATTTGTTTGGGAAAATGACTTACTCGACTAAATATTAATATGAATATTATATTAATTAATCTAATATGTAATAATGTATATAACCTT
>APFE031483806.1:17850-33100 GCA_000404065.3 Pinus taeda | reverse complement strand
GGAGACATTTAGAATTAGTATATTGTTGTAAAAGGATATGACTCTACAAATATGTCGTATCTTAGGCTCTAATTTAGGAGAATTGTTAGTAAGTTGTTTGAATAGATTTTATTGTAAATGGACACTTGTTATTTTATAAGTGATCCATAATTAGAGGTAGTTAGGACATTGAGCTTATAAATAGATCATTGCAAGAGTATTTTGTTGTTCGGGTTTGAACTCTTGCAAAATTCCATATGTAATTGTTTTTCGTATTAATAAAATTACATGTCTGAGGACACTTATTCCATTACGTATGACTAATCAAATAAAGCGACATTATGAAGGAAATGTTTTAGGATTTTTCCATTCACCACCAAAGTGGGGTTATTTTCCTTTAATGTTTTCTATTCAGCAAGACTTAATTCTACCTTCGTTTGAAATTTTGTACTGTCCTTGACAAAAATTATCAAACTTTGTGTCGATCCATGGATTTCTTTCCTTTTGTCCCATAACATGACTATAATTCCCTCTTCAATTTCCCAAGACCTATCATTTTAATAAAATGCATCCTTAACCTTTTCCCTGTTCTTGTTTATTTGATTAATGGAAAGACAACTAGGCTCACCCATCTCAATCACCTTATCAATATTGGCTTGTCTGCAATTCCTTTCATGAATTTTTTCTTGAAATAATTGTAATATTAAATATTGAAAATGTATCAAGAGATTTACATCTATTCCATATACAATATCAAAAGGAATTTTTCCAGTATATGCTTTAACATTTTTGTAACCTTGCCGAAGAGCATAATTTATCTTGTTGCCCAGTATATTCCTTTTCTTCTCAACCATATTTTTGATTATTTTCATGAGTTATGATTCTTGGACTTGGCCAAGTTGTTCCCTTATGGATAATAATTAGAGGAATGTTCTAATATTATCACATATTACAACAAACATAAGAAACATTTATGGAACTAAATGCCTTTTCATTATCAATTACAATCTTATATGAGGTTTCAAGCCTATTAATAAGACTACCTTCAAAGAAACTTATCAAAACATCTTGTTAGCCTTCATCATTAGTATGGCTTCCACGGACTTACTGAAATAGTCATTGGTAGCTAGAATCCTCTTTTGCATGTGATGAAAATTGATTTATAGGGATTACCAATTTGATACATATATCACTTCATTGCATAATTCTATGCGTTATGGGCCACCGATAAATGGATAACTCTTTCCTTTCTCTACAACAATGAACGCATTCTCCTCTAAAACCATAAATAAAATATGGTGTGCATGATTTTTTTCCCTTATGGTTTGCACAAGACATATTGTTCTCTCCTTTCTCTGATCCATGTAAACCAAGAATCGACTTTGTGCTTCCCACCATAAGATATGAAGTCAAGTCCTGAATATATTCTGCAATGCTTAGTGTCCTTAGAGCCTGACTAGTTCCTGCCTCAACTTTCCCTCAACCTCATAAATTCACTATGGCACTTACTTGCGGGTCCCATAAATATTTGGGGCTCAACTCTCGGTCAAAATTCGACATGGTTTGGGTATTCTTCATGCCCTTCCTTTTTACCTTAGCTTTACTAGGTTCCTCCATTCTCGGTTCGAGCTTCCTTTGACCTAGGTTACGGGTTATCCTTCATGCTTGGATTCAATCATCCTCATCTCCATGGTGATGGTTGTCAAAGACTCTTGATAGAAATCTCGGTCATTATTTAAGACATAATAATACATGGAACTAATGATAATACCCATAATTTGCACAAACAAAAGAATACAACACAAATGAAATAAAAAACAAAAGTTTCTTATATATTCGAAATAAAGACAATTACATATATGAATTATCTGGGCTTGGGACCATTTGACATGTTTTTTCAATGGATTGGGAACCTTAATTGACATCTAGCAAGAACCCAACTATAGAAACACAAACCCTAACAAAATGATGGAATCTTTCCCTCACCAACTCATGCCTTCTAGAGGCTTCAAATAATTAAAAATGACATGAAAATAGAGGAAATGGTGTCGTCTCACCAAGGTTGGCACATTTCCTTTGTGGAATCTTTAGAAAATAATATTTGATATGGGGTGGGCTGTATGCCCCTACATCATACTCCTACACTTAAAAAAATTTCATGATCTCCTCACCATGGTCTGTCATGTTGCTTCTCATCCATATTCTTCCTTCTCTTTTAGAATCTTTCTTATCTCATTGAGTGTTGTCCCTAATTCATCTATTTCCTTATCAAGCTCTTCTTAGCTTAATTTCCTCGTAATTCCATTTCTCTTAGCATCCTTCTATCATATCTTGTGGCTTTTACTTGAACCTTCATCATGACCATCAATGGTCATATCCTTCATCCTTTTTATGAGATCCTCCATTCACATCATAAGTTACAAACTAGCTTCCATAAGAATCCTCAACAAGTTCTCTCCTCTAGGATTTGGTCTTATGGTATCATAGGTTCTCCTTCTATGGAACTTCTCGAGCATCCTCCCCTCTTTTGGATGTTGTTCCTCTACTCATGTCCTGAGAAGTTCTCTTGTTCTCTTCTCCTCGAGGACTTCCTTTGTCCCATTCTTAGTTGTAATTATTCATGTTTAGAATCTTTGCTACATGGTTCTCTTCCACAGTTATGGTCACCTCAAATCTATATAAACTCCTCATTGTGAGAAAAATATGGCATGCTCATATTCCTCTTGCACAACACCTCTGCTTGTATATTTTTATACCTACACATCATAAATTTCTTAGTTAGTTTTAAAACAAAAGAATAATTACCTATTAGTCTGTTCACCTATGATATGCCACAAACTCATTTCTTCCACTATATCTATTCTAATTCCCCATGCTCCTAGTTCTAATGTTTCCTCTTTGAGCAATGTTATTTTCCTCTATGTTCCAGTCCGATGTCATAGCTTCAAATCCTCCTATATTTCTTGTCTTCAAAATTCTTAGTTGTGGGATGCAATCTGCCTTTATATGTCAATGTTAAAAAAGGGATTTTGGGCTTGATACCACTTGAAAAAAACCAATTTAGGTGGTACACAAATTTCATCCCTAAATGGCTTCATTCTAGAATCATGTGAGTCATGGGTCGAGGAAAACTAGATAATTCTTTCCTTTCTCTACAAGAATTAACTCATGCTCTCTAAAACCCCAAATAAAACACAGTGTGTAGGCTGTTGTTCTCCTCTACCGTGGAAAAAAACAATGTGCACTCCTTTCTCCAGCCCATCTAAATTAGAACCAAACCTTGTGCTTCCCCCTGTGCCTTTGGGAGACATGTCTCGACTATATTCTCCAATGTGTAGTGCACGTAGGTCCCCTAACAGTTCCTTCCCCAACATTCCCTCAACATCATAATTTCACTCAAGCTCCAACATGCAAGTCCCATATCAAGTTAGGGATCGAATCTGCACCAACATTCGGCTTGGTCAATGAATTATTCACATCCTTCCTTTTGACCTTGTATTCATGAGGTTATCCTTTGGGCTTGTATGTTGGCATCCTCGTCTCCATGGTGATAATTATCATAGACTCTCGATGGCACTCTTATTTTGCATTTAACACTTAATAATACATGACACTAATGATAATACTCGATATTTGTGTGAAAAAAAGAAAATAATATACATTCAAATCAAGCATAGGATTCTTATATATTCAAAATAAAGATAATTACATAGATGGCATCTTTGGGCCTCATGACATTCGGCCTAGTTTTTCAATCGAGTGGCTACCTTACCTGAAATCTCTTAAGCTAACCCTTATAAATATAGAAACCAGTGTTACTCTCAGATACATTACCAATGTCGAATGTATAATCCTTGAACATATATAAAAACAAATTCTACATAGATATATATAAAAACAACAATTACAAAGAACCTCTTGTTCATGGCTAGATATTCAAAGTCCATTGCCATTTCAGTTGTTCATAGATTTATAGGAAAAACCCCATGTTTCCTACCTCTCTCCCGTTCTATTCTCCCCAAAAAGAAGTTATACATCAGTCATACCTAACTACTTCTTTCCACACATGAAGGAATTAGTTATACAGTTATAATTCAATATTTATCTTTATTCAAACAAACTAGACCACTTTTAACTACTTTCTCTTATTGAAATTAACATAAATTTAACAACTAAGTCTTCCTTAAGTCTTGCGTTAGCCACAACATGTGACCACCCCATCACATTGCTGGCCTAGTCTAGATGCTCCTGCATTAGACTCTCATGGTTGAAAACATTCATGATCTCCTGATCATGTGCTTTCAAAAAGGAATGAAGAAAAATAAAAATTCCTCTTGCATCCTAGACTTCGTCCTAGAGTTGTCCATATGCTCTGCTCCTCCATTTAGGCTACATGTCAGCTGCTTCTTGCTTCATCTTCCTTCTCTGGTCACAACAATTTGGAGCTGAAAACACCATAATAAGTTTGCCGCGGTGTTCAATTTTATAATCTTCCTCTTTAACTTCATGAGACCTTACCACCTGCGCAAGATTGTTTTCTTGGAAAAATGTTTTGGTCACATCTTCTCCAAAAGATAAACCAACATCTCGTTTGTTGGGTCCATGCCCTTTATGGAGCTATGGATCGCTCCAAAGTATTTCACACATCAGACCCTCTTCAGGTGGTTCTCGAAACCGAACAATGTCTTTGTTATCATCCAATTTTATACCATCAACACTAAAAATAATATCGCGGACAACAAAAATCTTGTCATTGAGGACATGAGCCAAAGGCAAGTAGCAAAACACTTCAGCAAAAAGCTCAACCACGCTTTCACTGTATTTGGACTTGACTTTGCCCTCAAAACTATAAATCTTGTTCATATTCTTGCTTTCATGATTTCCTCTTGCAAGATAGAGTTCAGTTGGACACATACACATGAATACGAATAGCACAAGTATAAATTCAACTGAAAATGATCCTCGATCAACAAAATCACCATTAAAAAGATAAGGGTTTTCCTCTGAAGGAAGCCTACTAATCTCAAAGATGTTAAAAAGGTCATAATACTGACCATGGATGTCATCACAAATAGTGAATTGCTTTGCAATCAGAATATCGATGTGAACCAGCGATGGCATCGCCTCTAGTAAATCCTTTACTTCCAGTAATTTTTGAAATGCACACCTTCTGCATATACTTTCCTGATTCTTTAAGTCATCCATCACTTTTTTTATAAATTTCAATGTTACATTTTCTCCTTCTATTCTATGTTGTCGCTCGGCCTTTAATGAATGAAAATCAATGGAATCAACAACAGAATAATTCACAAGATCCTTCACTGAGATGGCCTCAATAAATCTAATTTTTTTGACTGTCGTTTCAGTCTCTTCAAGTTTTTTGGTGGCATTAGGATCATTTGGACAAATTCTCTTACCCTGTTGAATTTTTTTTTGTACTTCGCTGATCACTTTTTCTGAAGCTGTCAGCCTTTGCCTTCTGGTCAGCTTCAACATCAGTTTCTTTATGTTCCCAATCTTTTTTTCCGGTTGATATTCTTGCTGGTCTTCTTCATTAACTCTCCCTTCCTGCTTTAGCTGGTTGCTGTAGTCCAGTTACATCTTCCTCTGTTCCACACATTCAGACTATGTGTCTCCTTTCAACGGTATTCCAATTGGTGATTCTGGGCCTTCTTCTTTCATCAACAGTTCAGTGTGTTGATTTAACTCCAAAGAGTTTTCAAGTTTTTCCCCTGCATCATCTATTCTAATAAGGCTTCCTTGCCCTGGTTCACAGTTGTGAACTCCCCCCCCTGCTTCTGCTTCTTTTACTGCAAACCTCCTGCAGTCTTCATCAGGTACTGGTGCTTTTAACCATTTCTATAGTAACTCTAGCTCCTTCTCCCATACATTAGCTTCTTGATGAGCGATGCTTTCTTTTTCTCCTTGATCCTGTTGTTGACTTTTTTTCATTGTCGACTCTTCTTCCTTTTCTTCACCTTTCACTAGGTGAATTTCTACTTCATGTCGTCTTCCTTCAGGTACATTTTCCAAGTTGATCAACTTAACATCTCCCATGGTTGACTCAACCATGCCTATCATCATGACATCGTGATGATCTTCTACTATGTTTTCAGAAATGATGGTCTCTTTTTCATGAACTTCCTTGACAATCTTCATTGGTTGTCCCTTTTCACCTTTATATGTTGCTTTCACTAATATTTGTGGGCTCCCATCTTCTATGGAGTTTTCTCTTCTAGGATTGTCAGCTATATTCCATGTGGGTGACATTGAATCGTTTGAAAACAATGTTGAGGAGCCATTGGGCGGAGAGGAACAATAGCTAGGACCACATGCTTCCTGCCAAGAAACGTCTATACCAACTATCGGCAACCCTTTATCACCATGATGACAATATGTCGGCAACTTAACCCTTGCTTCAATTGATTTTATGTCCCCTCCAACCAACTTTTCAAGGGAACCGGCTTCATATGCATCCCAAACCACGAGAACAGAACAACGTTGATCGCTACATTTGATGGATTTTCCACTAGGTTTCTGTTGGCCAACAAATAGAAAATTAAATGATGATTTTTCTTCCCTTGCCTGTCGCACTAATACTTCCACGTCATTTAAACCCTCTTTGACCTCTTCTGTCTCTCTCAGGCTGCTCTTGGAAAGTTGCACATCCTCTACAGAATATTTTTTAGCTGTTACATCTTGAATTAATGAATTCTTTTCTACCGATAAAATACTCTTCCTGATGCTCATCTGGCCTTCTTGCATACCTGAACTTCCTTCGAGCAGCAACATCGTAGCCAAGATTGCTGACAAGGGCGTATGCAACAAACAGTCATCAAACTATTGTGGAACATCAATTATTTTATTTGCGTCTTTCCCATCAGTTTTACCTTCTGTCACTAATTCAGCCTGTTTCTCTGAATTTCTTTCTAGCCTTCCTGTCAACATTTCAGTATGCTAATGCAAGTTCTCTTCTGAACTTTTGAGATCCTCATACGATCTCATCTCTTCCTCATCATCATCAAGAGATATTCCTTCCTCTGGCTTGCAGATAACTTCATCTGTTTCATCTTCTTCCCCTACTTCTTCAAGCATTTTCCCCGGAACAAATTTGCTTGTGGCATGTTCCATTCTTATCCTTGACTCAAAGAATTTGAGTTTCTTTGTCCATAAGGCAATCTCCTTTTGTTTCCACCTCATCTATAATGAGTGCCAAATCACCGTCTTTCCTTTTAATGGAAAGGTCCATCCGCTTTTCTGGTCTTCTAGTTCTTGTAGCAACACGGTCAACATCTCCAATCTTGCTTTCATGTCAGCAAGTTGCATGTCAAGCTCCTCTTGACTCATCCTCTTCATGCCCTTTGTCTTGACATTCTTTCCTCCATAGTGGCTTGCTTCAGAACCTCCGCAATGATCCTCTATCATCTTTGTCTTCATCCTCTCTTCTTGAGCTCCCCTCTCTACTGCAACAACTTCAAGTACAAACGCACCACTGCTTTCTTCTTCCGAGTATTTATCTCCTCAAAGATTCTTTTCCATACTTGTGATAGCTTCACAAGATTGCACATCCTCCTCAGTAAAACCTGTAATCACATCACAATTTTTAGCTATGAAAACACAAGATTTTACATCATCCAGTTGATCTGGATCTGCCCAATAACCCAAGAAATCATCAATGATCTCCTCCTCTGTTTCACCAATGGAAACCTCCACTTTCAAATCAACAACTCTGAGTTCTTCACGACTCAACTATATACTCATCATCTGCTCGAGCTTCCTCAACTCTTATGTTAACCGCATGTTTATCTATTGATCTCTTTTCTGTTGTAGCCTCTGCCACTACACTCTCTTCCTCATATTCAAATCGTGTCTCTGGTCTCTCATATTTTCCCATAACAATTCCATCAATAACTCAAGATGAACCACCATCTCAGCTTTCTCTTTCTCATACTCTTCATCAATCGACTGTTGTCTTATGCCATTTACCTTGGCATCTTCTTTCTCCCTCTTTCTACTATGGCCTCTTTTTGAACCTCTGCTCTCGCCTTTATGACTTTCAATAGTCATCTCCTTCGCCATGAGCTTCTCACCCATGAGTTGCACCAAGCCTCTGTAACAGCAAACTCTTCTGTTACCACTTACCTCACCAATCCCTTCCTCCGTATCTGGTCTTTTGGTAATCACCCGGTCCTCTACTGTAACCTTTCGAGCATTTCTCCACTACTCCTTCAGGCTTCACTCATCTGCAACTTTACTCAACCTCTGTTGAATCTTCAGGTTCTGCCACATTCACTCAGAATCCTTTGTTGGATTCCTCTATCATTGCTCTATAGCTGTGATCTGCTTCTTCCCGCTGAGACTTTCTTCACTATGCCTATAAACCAAATTATTCAAGCATGACCTTCAAACTAGAGTTAAATAATACTTTGTCAGCTCACCTTCAAGATCCTATTGATCTTGCTTCCTTCCTCAACTGCACTGCATCCCTGTGCTGCAATCTTCATTAGTTTCAAAATCTGACATTCATTCATCACATGCAATTAACTCAATTTAAAAAAAAGAAAACTTGATTCTTCACACAGAGCTATTATAGCTCTAATACCAAAAATAGCGTAGGTTAAACCCTGCAAAACCGAGAATCTCCCCATTCTCATGTGTATACAAAATGTATCTCGAATAATCACCCAAATAATTCTTCAATGTCCGAGCAATTTCACAAACTATCATTCACGGAAACTCCTTTATATTATCATTCAACTAATTCACATATGCGGAAGCTCTACTCCAATTACAAAACTTATGGCTAATAACCATGCTTCACACCAATTCTTGCTATTGAACCCAGACTTCAATACAATCCCAATTTAAAACTTCATGCAGAAACTTATCAAAACATAGGATTTACTCAATCCATAACCAAGCCCAATACCTCTCATATCAACATTCACATATGGCTGGATTTTAAAATCAAAATTCAATAAAAAGAATGTGCCCATGCTTTAAAAGCTCAACCTGGCAAATTCATACCACTGCACATCGATTTCATGCATACTAATATCAATGAATGCCGCTACCTTGACAATCCAAATGCCAATTAAACTACCTTCAGTTCAAACCGTCCATAGCATTACATCTCCTTTTGAAACTCTTTAAACTTACCATTCTGCTCGATCATATCCACACATCGACCTTTGGCTTCTCGTCATCTCTATCGGACGCTCTCTGGCTCTACACCAAAACAAAGTTCTGTAAATTCACCACAGAATCGGAATTGTCTTTGACCCATCGCTCAGTAGTTGAGACCTTCACTACTCAATGCCTTCGATTTGATAATCAAATTGGGTTTTAAAGCAACACTTCCCTTTGTTTATAGACCTATGCTCTACGCATTGGTTTATTCTAGCGTTTGGGCAATTGCATCTACAATCATTTGAATTGAGGAACCGATGGTCATAACCATAAATCTGTATTATATACTATCGATTACAACAACAAAGAACCGACCTCCATATCGATCAACATAGCAAACAATCGATGGCTATTACATACACATCGATTTCTTTTTGCAAAATGATTCTGTTTAGCATATAATAAAAACGGTCACAGTTTTTTTTTTAACCAGTGTTATTCTCAGATACACTGCCAATGTGGAATGTATAATCCCTGAACATATATAGAAACAAATTCTACATAGATATATATAAAAACAATAATTACAAAGAACCTCTTGTTCATGGCCAGATATTTAAAGTCCATGGCCATTTCAGCTATTCATAGATTTACAGGAAAAAACCCTTGTCTCCTACTTCTCTCCCGTTTTATTCTCCCCAAAAAGAAGTTATACATCAGCCGTACCTAACTACTTCTTTCCACACATGAAGGAATTAGTTATACAGTTATAATTCAATCTTTATCTTTATTCAAACAAACTAGACCACTTTTAACTACTTGCCCTTATTGAAATTAACAGAAATTTAACAACCAAGTCTTCCTCAAGTCTTGCATTAGCCACAAAATGTGACCACCCCGTCACATTGCTGGCCCGGTCTAGATGCTCTTGCATCATGATGGAATATTTCCCTCACCATCTCATGCCTTCTAGAGGCTTCAAATAATTAAAAATTACATGAAAATAGGGGAAAGGGTGTCCTATCACCAAGTTTGGCACATCGACTTTTTGGAAGGTTCAAAAAATTAGATTTGATTAGGGGTTGGGTCTATGCCATTGCATAAACATGTTACTTTAGTTGTGTTTTAAATTCTCAATGAAATAAAGACACTGTCAGTGAAATGATGTGTCAAATATCATGGACATCAGAGGGGAAGGAAGTTTCTTCTCTCTAGTGAAACATTTACATGGTTGACATTCCCCTGAATGTTCATATGTATTGCAAAGTAATGTATTGAACTAATATCTATCCCTTAGGATTTTTTAGTTTTTTTCCCTAGCCAGAAAGTATCCTCCATGAAATACTGCATGAAATTATGTGACCATGATTTTCGCATCTTACTTGTTTACACCCCTAAGAATGACCCCATCGAGGATATCCCAATAAAGGACATATTGTGTTAGGAAATGTTTCATGGATTTGATTTTTAAATCCCTTCTCTTATGTTCAACCATACATGTTAGATAATATAGGTTAATTATGTAAAATATTGTGTTAGAATACCAATCATTAAATTCTATTTCATTGGTAGTGTCCCATATTTGATAGCTTTGTCATAACACACATGCCTTTGTATTTTCCTTGGTTAACATCTCAAGTAGCTAGTGGTGTTTGAATATTATATTTGGTCTAATGTCTATGTCATGTTCATAAATAATATATACACATTTTCCCCTACATCTAAGGGCATTAAGCTATGTTAAAACATCAATGGCTATAGTATAGGGGACATATGTAGTACTTTTATTGTATCCCACATGGGTCCTGAGATGCTTAAGGAACTCAACTAAGGCACAAGATTTATTTTTAGTAATAGTATATATAACCTCATATTCCCTAAGGGCCTTTATCATGAATGGAAGGGGTCATTCATTCCCCTCTTCATCTTTTTTCATAAGGATTCTTATTATTGAATCCTTGGATGAAAAAGTGTAAATAACCAAATATTTTGGATAATCAGGAGTAACAAAAATAGGGGTTGTTACTATTATTTCATTTATTTAATCAAAAGGTTGTACTATCGTTTGATCATGTATGGAATATTTTTTAAGGAGTCATCCATTCATTTGAATATTTTAGCAAACTTCAAGACAAATCTTCTTATGCAATTTATTTTTGCAAACAAACACAACAAGGATTTATTGTCCTTTAGGTGAGAAAAGGCCTTAATTTATTTTATTCATTAAAATCCATTATGATTCTCTCCTTCATGGCCACATGCCCAATTATATTTTATTTCTCAACAACAATGATTAAATTATTTTGGTTCAAAGAGATTCCATATTTCTTGCATCACTCAAACACTTTACATAGGTGTTAGAAATGATATTTCCTTTCCCTCGATGCAATAGTTAGGTCACCATGGCCAATTTACATGGTATTTGAGATCATGTATTTGAAGGGGAATTCCAAGAATATTTGGAAAGTAGATCCATCATTAAGGAGACCAAATGGTATTTTTAAATACTTGTAAGTTCCCTAAGGGGTGAAAGTGGTTGTAAATTGATATTATACCTTAACCAATACTTGATTGTAGCCAAGAAATACATCTAACATACACATCATTGTTTTCCATATTTCAATATGTTTTCCATGATAGATAACAATCAATTACCATTAACAGATGTATGACTTAGGTCTGTAAATCCCAGAAACATTCTAATATTTCTAGTATTTTTCCTAGTAATTATGAGATTATACAACCATGACGAATGCCTTACTGGGGATATGATATTTCAATCAATCATATTTTGTAACGCTTTATTAAACGAAGGGGCCAACTTCATGTTTATGTTTCTCAACTTTTTCCTAACAGATTTGGAGCCATCCTTCAATGAAATGGTTTATTGGATCTCATACTCATTATAATATTTCAACTCCTAATATCACCATGTAAAATACATCCTTAAGCTCATACAATAGCTTCTCAAGCTTAGAAATTTCACCTTAGGTTGTTCCCTTTCCGAATTTCATCTTTTGGGGATTATATTTTTATCCTATGCTTATCAAGATAATATTATGTGATTCATTAGTTATCATGACAATTTTGCAACCATCATCTCTAACAAAGGAATTTTCTAGGGAAATTGTTTTTTACCCTAGAGGCCTCATGCATATCCTATATCATTTTGTTCTTATCATTTGGAAAATTATATTTATTATTGTTTTGTAGTAAATACAGGATATGGACATAATCCTCAAGGACCTACTAATGCTCCTAGTTGTTTGGGTACGAATGATTTGAATATGACCCCCATCGTAAGTTCTCCTAAATGAATGGTAGCCTCATTAGGTGCTTGCAATATAGTGGTTGACACAACCAAAAAATCAACCAATTCATTACTTTCTCTAGGGGGAACATATATATTAAGCTTTTCAAATCACTCTATGGTGTGATAGAAAACATATTTGTATTTTCTAAGATTCTCATTCATATCATTAAAAGCGTCTTTAATTTGAGACACAATTAGGTAAAATTTCCCTATAATTTTCAAATATATTATCCATTTGACAATAATTATATCTAGTCCTAAAGAGAGGGCTTCATACTCAGTGATGTTGTTAGTGAGTTTGAAAGAATTCTTACAAGCAAACATAAAATATCTATTGAAAGGTGAAATTAAAGTGATCCTTTTCCTAGAACTAGATTTGGAACCAACCCCATTGATGTATGTTGTCCAAACCTTGTCCACATCTTACTAAAAGTGTGATACCTTGGATGAGATCCTCTAATACCGAAATCCACGATATCCCTCTTCATCTTCATCAAACACAATTGGTTTAGTTCCACTAGAGTCCATGCATGTTATTTCTAAGATCAAGGCATGGGATTCTTCTCCCTTAAGAAGTTGGATGTACAAAATATCCACATATATTGTTACATGTAAATTTTCTTCCCATTCCCTATATAACAACATGGATAATGAATTTTGAATAACTATGACATTGGCATTCAAGAGGATTCTTCTCCTTATATGTACATGCAAAATGGTATTTAAGGTTTCAATGATACTACAAACATCAGTGGTCATCAAATCAATTCCACATACATCTCTATATGGTTTGGTGACTTGTATTCAAATTTGCTTCATCATCCTCATTGGAATCTCATTAGTTGAGGCTCCTGAACCAAGAATGCAGTTATGTAACATGATGATGAAGTCGATTATTTCAAGGGTTATAAGGAATATAGGATGTCCTGGATTAGTTTTCAAAGTGTATAGGATAATTTGTGAATTAGTTTTATTATTCTCATTTACAACTTGGTTTCCTACATTTCCAAGAGGGTGTTGTTTCTCCCCTTTTGTATCTTCTTTAATTTTGTTAATATGGTTAGCAATGAAATTATAATTTTGAACTAACATAGGCATTTATTCCATAAATATATGTTTAGAATCCTTGGAAAAATCAATTGATGAGACAAACATGATATCATTATCGAGGGTTTCTAATCCCACATTATCATATATCTTGATAGAAATATCATCCTCTTATTCAATATTTAGGGGATCTTTATGCATAAAGTGATATGAAATTTCTCCAAATGCTTGGCGCATGTGAATAGTATCAATTCATTAAGAGGTTTTTACCATTTTAGGGATAATTAATATCAGTTTGTTAAAACTTGGTTGAAGTCCCAAACACCCTTAGTCATTTCCTTCTTCATTAAAAGGAACATTTTGTATAAACCTACAATGCCCCTTTTTCTATCCATCTAAATTAAAAACCATCAATAAAATCTTCCAAGGAATGCATGCACTTTTATAAGAGGATTTGAAACCATTCCTTAATTTTTTTGTTTTTTCATGGAATATCAAGATAGGTATTCTCGAAGTAACCGTACCCCGTAGTCAAAGTATCCCAAGCATAACCCCTAGGGCATCAAGGATAATTGAACATGTGACGTCCCAATGAAAAGGTGCTTTAACAACAAGACCTCGACCAATTGAGCTAGGTTGTAGGGCTTCCATTCCTTAGAATTTCAATTTAGGTATAAATAAAAAAGTCTCATCCACACACCATCCTCTATATCCCACCTAAATGAGAGGCATAAGTGATTGTAAATGTAATTAATTGTTTCTTGGTATTATCGAAATCATCACCATAGTAGATAGGCAACCGCTTAGTATTGCTAGGCATACGGTGTGGATAATCTAATATAGCATCAATTTCAAGGGGAAATATGATTTATTGAACCAAATGTATCACAATTTCGACCATATTAAGTCGATAAAGGACATAATCCTTGAATGTATCTTTAGTTCATATTTTATAGGTTATAACTATTCCAATCTCTTCAAGATTCATAATTAGGAATATCCTTATGATAAATTCTAGCTTTGGCTTTTGGATGTTCTCATCAATAAATAGTCAAGTGTAAAATTTGTATCCAAACTTAACTCCTCTCTAGAAATGATGCCAAAAATGTTACTACAAATTTTATTGAGCCTAGTGCAAATCCTCACTAGGGAAATCCAAACTTCATTGAAGCAAGAGATTGACCACCATTATCACTCCAACCTTTCCCTAGCTATTTTAATAATTATATATATATATATATATAATTTATTAATATATATATACTTAATATATATATTCTATATATTATATAATATGTATTATATATATATATTATTTATATTATATATATATATATATATATATATATATATATATCACCTAAAAGATATTCAATAAGAAGTGTTCAATTTGATATATAGGTCTAATAATTGGGATAAGGTAGTAGCCTACCAAGGGAAGACAACATGTTCCTTTCCAAAGTTAAAGTACTCTATATTATAACAATTATACATCCATTACCAGTTAGGTTTTTATGGAATTTCAATGATGGAGCATCCAATGCCATATAACAAGTAGAGGAAATAGTATTGCAATGATAAATTAATAAAGGGTCAGGACTATCAATTATGTATGCAAGGTATAAGGTTTTAAATTAAATTTTTATGGCTGAAACAGGCATACAAAAAATAATGACAATGTGAGCCATTTAGTTAGGGTATTATAATGCAATAAATGCTAGCTTGTATATGTATATGTATATGTGTGTGTGTGTATATATATATATATATATATATATATAT